>SNQN01007784.1:0-22138 GCA_008642245.1 Bassia scoparia | reverse complement strand
TCTTGTTGTCGCTTGTTCTTCATGGGCCTTCCCTTGCTGTGCTATCTTAGTGTGGGTCACTTCTATCATAATTCCCTTCTAACGCTTTTGTCATARCGCCAGACGGGAATCATTCAAGAAATGCCACACATCGATTGTCTCTCTGATACTTCATTCATAGCTGATCACTTGCTTATCGGTCAAAATCCTACAACTTAGTTTACAGAATATTTTTAGTTTACAATAGGTCAGTATTACCGACTACACTTCGGTCGGCAAATTACCGACCGTTGTTCGATCGATAATCGAATTCACCGACAAATGGTACGACGACCAACGTTTACTGACCGCCTCCAGCGCTACTTACAGGCGGCTTTTGACGGTCGGCCGAGCTGTATTTTCTTGTTGTTAAACAACATTAAACTCAGCTAATTCCAACCAATTATTTTTCACTTGTAAAATACTTGTTCCCTACTTCAATGGTTGTCATCATTCAAACCCAACACTAACATAAAGAAATAAAAGAGTAGGAGAAGTAGGAGGAGGGATAGAAATGATGATTTAGTCTAAGAGGAGAGTGATGATGAAGTAATTAAGAGTGGCAGAAAGAGAGGGTAACAAAATGTGGATGAGATGAATCCTAAATTGCTAATGTTTAAAAAGATGTAGGAATTATAGAAGAAGAAAAATCTACGATGAGGAAGAATACAATGGAGGAGGGAGTATTGCTTGAAGCTAGTAGGCCCCACGTAAACTAACGAATTAGTAAAAARACAAGGAGTTTAAAAATAGAATAAAGTTGAAGTGATAGAAATTTAATGAAACGTTCATACGAAGGAAGTGACTGGAATTTAATGAAACGGAGGAGAATATAGTATTGATAAAATATGAAACAAATACAAGTATTACTGTTTATTAATATGGGAGTGGACAATGGAAGCCCCACACAAAGTTGTAAAAATTACTTGCACGTAGTCGAAGGACCAAGTTTGGAGAATGTGAAATAATAATCCTTGGGGTTGTAAAAATGGGACAAATTAAGCTTCAACGATAACGCAAAAAACCGAAAGAGCCAAAATCACTTTATATAATTTCTTATTATTATTTGCTAAAACAAACAGGAAGTTGGGTTAACTTTTTTGAGGTGTTTTGCATTTAATTAAGACAAAATTCTTTCGGGATCCAAAGATTTTAGCTTTGTTACCAACTGCTCCATGCATTTGAATCGCCTTTCCCAAACATCTCCGACTTTTTCGATTATACACTACGTTGAATTTTATTATTTTTATAAGTATACGGCTCAAATAATCAATGCACTCTTAATAACTTTTATTCACAACAACAATCCACTATGGTCGACCTACTAAACCTACTAGACCTACAATGATATCCCACTACTTCACATCAAAACTAACCCACACGAGTTCTAATGCATGAATTGAAATTACACATAATATGTATGTATGGTCCTATACAAAAAATACTGTCTAATTCTTGTGCGTTAACTCAACATTATTTCAATCATTGATGTTTCGGATGAACAATATGATCGGAGTGGATCTTGATTGAATTTGAGGATGACTTGCTCGATGTTGCTTTCTTGATGATCGGGGTCTCTTCTTGATAATCGGCCTGTAAAATGAAATAAAGATTGGCTACCTGGAGGTTTTCCCGAGTAAAACCTCTCCGAAGCTTAGTCAATTAATGATCATGAATGGATTGATATTTTAGGAATTTAATGTGAGTTGTTTTAGAATTAGATACCTGATTTTGCGTGGAAGCATGGTATATATAGGCAATCGGGTGACTTGCACTTACCAGTCAAGCGGTGTAATCGGGCAACCGGTAGTTTGTCATCAGTTTGACTAGGCAGCTAATGGTCAAGCGGTTTGAAGTGTGTTTCTAGGCCTTAATGGTGGTTTGGTTATAGTGGGCTGGATTAGTTTGGCTTATGGTATTAACCCATACAATTGATATTTGTAGGAGTTTATTTGGTTAATACAATTATATTATCCCTCCGTTCCGATTTATCTTTACATTAGTGAAATTTCATGTCAATAAGGAAATTTATTATTAAAATAAATACTCCATGTGCTCCATATTTTTTAAACTTTCCCATTTGGACGTTCCATAATGTTTTGTTCATTGTGTTTTATTCTATTCTTTGGACATACTTTAAATATTCTTAATAGGTATGGACCTACCACCTCCTTACTTTTCCCATTTACACATTTTTAAACATATCTATTTTTTTTTGACCACTTCCATTATAATATATCTCTATTTCTCCCCAAAATAGTAAATGCACGAAACAATATTGAACGGAGGAGTATATTGGTATACAGTGATGTTGTATTATTCTTTTAACTAGATTGAGCTTCGTGTGTTGCACGATTTATATAGTTTTTTTTTCAAAATGAAAAATTAAAGGAACTTACAATTTACAACCAATAACATACTCCGTAAGTTGCGTACACACATATAATCCAAATTTCAAATTAAAACTGTAATAAAGTGTTTATTATTTTGCAATTTTAGCCGCTTAATGTTTAACAATAATCAATATAGCAATAATATTTTCCAAAAAAATTTGTTATTGAAACAACATATGGTTTATTCTTTATCGAGAAAAAAAACATACGGTTAAATATAATTATAGTAAAACTATAATGAGTATAAATCGAGAAAAATATATGGTATGTATAATTTAAACTAACTCATTAGTGGATTTATTTAAATTTAAATTTTTCGTTAAATAGAATACAATTTTAACGATTTTTACTTTGTTAGAAAAAAAATTGTTTTGTGATAATTTAAATTCCTACCAAGAATTTAGACTTGTTTTATATATTTAAAAAAGAAATATGATATCATTTTATTTTGGAGGAAATTTTTTTTATGACATGAATATGTGTCTCATGCTAATGTAAGCAGTTTGTTATCAGTTGTGTAGCCTGTAATATAATTATATCATTCATATCTGATTTCTCGATTTTAAAATAAATTTTGAATTACACGAAATAAAACATAATTCTTAAAATATAGTATTCAAAATTTAAAATTAAACCTTATATTTCGAAAGCATTTATTTATTTTATCATTATTAATGTTTTTCATATTTCATTTTATTAAATAAGGGGAGTTGAGAGGGAAAATTAGAATGGTGGGGATCGCATACAATGTTGGAATCCTAATATTGTTGCTTAAGTAAATCATGGCCACAACTCCCATTCCAAATCAAATGAGTGGATTCTAATTTATGGTATTGGATAGTGCCAAATCAAGAGAGGATACAACACAACCACAATAGTTTTTAACGTTAATGTTATATATTTAAACACCCCCAGTGAAATGCGAATTGCATATTAGGTGAACTTGGTCTATCTCTTTTTGAATAATCAAGCGAGACGAAATGTTGATTGTCTTAAGGTACGACGTCTAAAAGCATCATATAGCAAGCAACATTTAGAAAACACATGTTGAAAGAGAGAATTGGGGCATTGCACGCCATTAAGATGACATTGCATAAGGCCAACATCTTGCTTTCGAGAACATTATCTTTGTCTTTATTTACAAACTGCAATTGTCTCTTGTTCTCATCTCTATTATTCTTCTGTGAGTTTGAGTATACACATGCATCGATTCAGCTTATGAGACTCCATTGGTCCGTTTATTAGTGGTACAACTAAATCAAAACAATCCATCACATTAGAGCCAATTATGCTTTACAAAATAAATGACAATATGACAATAAAAAGATACTAGTTTTTTGCACCGCGATGCGGCGTGAGTATGTGTCAAAGAAAGAAATGTTTATAATTTTTTTAATGAATAATACTTTTGTTTTTTAATTGTTCATTCATTGTTATTCATATTGAAGTATGTCAAAAAAAATATAATGTTTAAAACTTGTGCTAATAATAAATATTACAAATAATAATGTTAGAAAAACTTATAGACAATTTTATGTAGAATGACGGTTGTACGATACAACAATGACTTAAATTTTCCAAGTTGGTACCCTAAGTATGGATCATGAATATAATATGATTATGTAACCCAACTTTAATATGAAATTTTTAGTTTACATTTTTCTTCTATGTGGTCATCTTATCAATTATTTTGTCAATTGAATTCTTTTATCAGTGTAACTAGCTTATGCAATGTTTCATTGTTACATGTTTATTATGTAGAAAAAGAAAATCACTCTAATATTGTTAATTACTATAGTATTTCAAATAAAAATACCATATTAAACTTGTTCAACATTATGACAAATAACAATTGAAGATAGAAAAAGATTATTATTTTTTTTAAAACTGTAATTAATCATTAAGGTGTATATGGGACATTTATAGGGGGACGCCATTGCTCCCCCTTGGCTTATATAAGAGATTCCTCCCCGTTTCAGTTTATTTTTACGTTCTTTTTTGGTGTTCTGTTTATTTTTTACGTTTTTCTTATATATTTTTACCTTTTATCTATTAATGTTACATTTATTTTAAATTTCCTTTATTACCCCTTATTATTTTCTTTTTATTCTCATTTTTTTCACGAAACTTATCTCCTCCATTCATTTTTAATTCAATTTAATTTTATTAACATATCTCAAACAAATTAAAAGAACAATACACTTCCAAGTAATACCAATATTTTATCCAACACTCAATTCTCTAAATGCGTGCAATATACAAACGTAAAGATAAATCGAAATGGAGGAAGTAGTTCAATTCAATTTAGTTCATTTATCTAGTTTGTAGTTAGTTTTTACTATATTTTAATTTAGTTCATCACCTCATCTCAATTATTAATTTAATATCAACTCTTTTTAAGTCAAAATATCATATTTGATCTTATTAGAGAGTAAAATGGGAGATGGACTGATTGTGGTCACTGTTTTCTTTTCAACTTTATTCATTGTACGTATTGATTAAGATAAGTTCAGATAAGTTCAGATAAGTATTAATAAAGTTTAGATTTAAGTCAGTTTAAGTTTCAGTGTGAGTTTATATAAGTAATAATAATATCTTTTTCCTCTCACGAATATAGTTCAATAAAAATGTTTATAATAAGTACAATGAATTACGAAAAGAACTACACGGAAGTTTAATAATGAAATATGATTTTGCACTAATGTTAAGTCCACTTAGGTTGACATATTTCGAGTTGAAATTCTGTTTTTCTAAACAATAATTGTAGTACTTGTAATCACATATATATGGACAATATGGTGTTTTGTGTCTATATATGATCTTGGCCTCCGTACCTATTGAGTTCTTGTTGAAAAATAAATCTCTACATTAATATACCATCTACTTTATTTGTCATGAAAAATTTTACTATACATACAACTAATGCATGGTACCTCATTATTACAAAGAGAAAAAATTGCCTACAACTACCTAAATATTTTCACTTTTTTCGAAAAAACTAGGAAAAATTAACAGGTATAATCCCACCTTTGGTGGGTCTTCSAAAAATAAACCGACCTTTGAATATTCCAAAAATAATCCGAACTATGGGGGAGTCTTCCAATTTTGATCCATAACCGGTTGCGACTTGTTTGTGACCTGGTAATTAAGTTAAGTGCCACGTGTTGTGTTTTCATTGGTCGCAATTAAATTAAATTCTACTTAATTAAAGTTTAATTATAAATAAATATATTTTAATTATACTCCCCTCTCACCTCACCTACCAATTCACTTCCTCCCCTCACCCCAACTGCCACCTCACCACCACCTGCCGACACCACCTACCACCACCCAGCTCACCACTGCCACCTCACCCCTCACCACCTCTCCACGCAGCACCCTAACCACGCATAACCATCACCACAGTCAGCCACACTAACCAATCACTACCACCTCACCTTCATTCACCACCCTCTCCACACACCACCGTCACCCTCACCACCCTCACCACAACTACACTAACCAATCACAGCCACCTCACCCTCACCACCCTCACCACGCACCACCATCACCACAACCACACTAACCAATCACCTGCCACCTCACCCTCAACCTCACCACCCTCACCACGCACCACCCTCACCCTCACCCTCACCACCATCACCACAGCCACAAAATCAGTCCCCCACCCACCCTCAAAATCAACCCTCGTCCACCCTCACGGCCTCACGGCCTCACCACACTAACCACACACCTCACTCATCACCCTCACCACCCACAACCCCAAACCACAAACCAACATCCTCATCCTTCAACCACCGACCACCACAACCCCACCCACGACCACGCAATCTAGCCGGAAATAGAGTAGATGATAGGAGAGAGAGTGTAACGGGAAGAGAGAGAGAGACTACCGAGAGAGAGAGAGTGAGCCACAGAAGAGAGAGAGTGAACTGAAGGAGAGAGAAGAGAGAGGGAAGAGTTTGTGAGTTTTTAATTAAAAAAAGGAAAAACAATATAAAACTAAGTTTTAACGGTAGAAGAGGTAACCGGTCAATGGTACAAACTGGAAGGGTGACCCATAGTTCGGATTTTTTGGAATTCAAAGATCGGTTTATTTTGGACGACCACCAAGGTGGGATTATACTGTTAATTTTTCCAAAAATATCCAAAAATTTTTTTAACAAATACCACTTTTTTTTGGCAAACCCTACCCAAATCATTGTTTGGTTAAAATTAACCTAATCCAGCCAATCAAATTTGTGTTAGCTAATTAGCTACGAGCAGTAGATTTATTTGTTATTCAATTTGCTTTCATTGCGTTCCAATGCAATTTTTAACAAAAGTGGGTAAAAAAATTGAATGAATTGCTAATTATTTGAATGTAGTTTATTTGGGGAAATGGTTTAATAAGGAGGGAATCGAAAAGAAGCAACCTTACATGAAAAAAAAATCACGTTTTGCAACTGCGAAGCATATGGTAGTGATATTCGCGAAAAAATACAACAAGTGGATAACCTTTTTGATGAGTGTTGTAAATGAGGCTATTCGCATACGCAGATCTGGGTGCTCCAAGCCTTGAGTCGGACAAAGGCCACTAGGAGCACCATCGAGACATCTACATGGCAGCCGATATACAGATCTGCGTAGCTTGGTTCATTATCGTCTTAGAATGGCTCTCAGGGCTTTATAGGTGCTGCGTGCCTAGTAAATCGCAAGTTTAAGATCATATTCCATGGCATTCTTCTAAGTATAGAACACCGAAAGAACTCTGCATGCACATGTATCGGGACCCCTCTTTCACTTTTTGCCACGCATCCTTAGATCCGATGATCCCGCTAAAGTGTAGTTACCAAGTTCACTTAGATTTATGCAAACTAGATCTAGTTAGACCATGTACATTTTATGGGGGCGACGCATGTATGTTGGCGCAATTTGTCTAATTCAGCAGTGTAAGAGTGACTCTTACTAAACTTATCACTTGTCACTCAAGGTGGTGGCTTGGCTTTGTTTCCATACTACCACTAGACTAGTTAGCAGCATCGCAGAAGTAAGAGAGGTAGCTTGGTGAATAGATTCAAACCACCATTTGGATAAATGGTAGGCGAGGGAATCCCAGGGATTAGTATAGTTTTGTCATCAATTGAATTAGACGGATGTAGTCATTAGGGCTCTCTCGCACACAGACTTAAAACTTGGTCGTTTAGGGATCACTTACTATGTCTAGGGTGCATAACCTGGGCATACAGCCATGCACTTTGATGATTAACATCATCTTAGAGGAGTTCAAACAAAACAACAAACCTAGGAGTGCACAGCAAACAAGAAGGATGACAAAGACAACACAATCAGCAAGTCAAAAAGAGATAGCAAAGAAGGTGAGTTGTTCAGCACATCTCCAACAGTCTTTGAAGTTCATCCTCTTAACACTAAAAGGGTAGTTTATTTGGTCAATATTGGAAGAGATGAGAGATGTCTGCACCAGGCACCCAAAAATACAAGGTCGAAAAGAACTCTTAAATTATATGCCGGTATCACTCGTTCGTTGAGACGCTGGTCAGTGCAACTAAAGATTGCATACAGGTGTGGAGCATCTTGACAGTATCTACATACACACGGTATTCTTTGGCCATATAAGAATTTGCCGAAGAATCAGGAGGAAAAGACAAGGCCATCAGAAGATAAAGTAGAGCCTTCCTAGAAGGATCAGCAAATGGGCATCAACAAATCTAATAATTTTGGTCCACCAGTTTCTAGGAGACAATTTTGTAAAGGAGGTTAATTATGCAAATATTTATCAATCTAATTATCCTGATGTTCTTGACATTAGTTTTGGTCGTAAGACTATAGACGGTCTGGTCCACCCGCATAATGACCATTCATATGCTGATTCAAACTATGTAGTATCACGCTGGTACATAAAAACTCTTTGGATGGTGGTAGCTTGTGAATGTTTTGTACTACACCGGTTTTCAAAAGATGGGCTCATGACAATGAATGAAGACCTCAAGTCATAACTAGGCTTTCTCAAGTAGTTCAATCCTGTTACCAAGGAATGAGGAGCTGGGGAGAATTGGCCATGATATGTTAGATTTCAAGTTGTGAAAGCTTTATCCACCATATAATGTCTTCATGGGACGCACGTTCATGAATGCGTTTAAAGGGATAGCTTCTACTTACCATCTATGCTTTAAGTATGTTGCTGACAATGGAAAAGTAGTCATCCTTAAAGGATCACAAATGGCTGCCAGGTCTTGTAACATGGCTCAGGGAAAAATCACAAGGAAAGAGGATACTATTAAACTAATAAAGCAAGCTAGGGATATGAAGATTCAGTCTAACTCACCCCCTTTGCAGTGATACAAGTATCTGGTCCAAGTTCGTCTGATCCTATTCCTCAAGTACCAGGCCAGTTCTCCATTGGGTTCCTTATAGAATTGGATAGGTTGGAGGCCCCACAACCTTTAGAAGGTACTAAACCAATCCCTCTTGTAAAGGGTGCTGAAAGGATGGTCCACATTGGGTCAGATCTGGGAGCTCAAGAAAGGTGTAATTTAATAAGTCTGCTAAGAGAACACTCAAATGATTTTAATTACTCAGCAAATGAGATGCCTGAGATTGACCCTGACATTATATTATACCACCTAACCATTGATCCGACCAAGAAGCRTGTGAAGCAGAAGAAGAGACATTTTTCTTACGAAAAGAATCAAGCTATTAAAGTCGAGTTAAACAAGCTGCTGAAGCTGGGTTTTTTGAGTAATGTCATTATCCAGAATGGCTGGCCAATAATGTTGTAATGGTGAGAAAGCCAAATTCCACCTGGAGAATGTGTGTCGATTTCACATATCTCAACAAGGCCTGTCCAAAAGACTATTATCCACTCTCAAGGATAGACATGCTGGTTGATTCCACAAGTGGACATGCCAGGTTAACATTCATGAATGCTTTCTCTGGTTACCATCAAATTCACACGCATCCACCAGACAAGAAAAAAAATGCCTTCATAACTAGTTGTGGTGTTTATYATTATATTATGATGCCATTTGGATTGAAAAATATTGGTGCCACCTATTAGAGGATGATGGACCAGGTATTTAAAAGTCGGTTTGGTAAATTCTTAGGGTTTATGGTCAGTTAAAGAGTCATTAATGCCAACCTTGACAAGGTCCGGGATGCACATTTGTTTGCCTAAACCATCCAACATTAAGGACATTCAAGATAACAGGAAGGATGAAGCTTTATCAATTTGATTGTCAGGTCTTCTGAAGTCAAGCCTTTTTCAAGTTCTGAGAGCCCAGGAAATCATATTGGGACCACATCAACAGGAAGATATTCAGGCAGCTAAAACAACACCGGTCCAACTCCAACCTTAAGCAAGGCTGTATGGTGAAAATTTGTTTCCTCACGTACAGTTAGCTAATCTTTAGTTAGTGCGCTGTGCTCTCAGGAAGAAATAAAGTCTAGTAGCTTATATACTTTATGAGGTATCCAACGATAGAAAGGCTGGCATATGCTTTTATCACTGCTGCTAGAAAAGCTAATACCTTACTTTGATGCTCACCTTTAAGGGTTCTAATTTCACTTACGCTTATGGAAAAGTCATGAGAAAAAGATTAAAGTCAGGACCCCCCCCCCCCCCCCCCCCCCGGAATTAACAAATGGCCTGGGAGCTAACAAAAAAGAATAGGTTTGGAATCACTTTCCAAACGTCCCACGACCAAAACAAGTCAATCAAAGAAACAAGCATTACCTGACTTCTACTTGGCAGAGTGTCTTATTATGAGACCCAGTTCCACAAAACTTTATTCACAGATGGATATTCCACAGGCTGTAGATCAGCAAGGGGTATTCTTAATTTCTCTGAAAGAAAGAATTAATTGGAAATTATGCTCTAAAGTTTAAATTACCGCATAAATAGCAAGGTCGAGTTAAGCGCCATTAGTAGCTACAACTCTATTTGTCTTCGGGGCTGGCAAAGGTTTATTAATGACTCACTCCCAACAGATTGCTAATCAGTACAGGGGAGTATGAGGTCAGAAGGGGCCTACCTTCATGCATATTGTAAAAATGAGGAGTTAGCTTCCAAGCTATCAATTTTGATGTGTGCCTTGTCTATAGAGGAAAACACGAGCAAATAGCCTGGACAGGGCTTGCAACCTCAATTTTCAAAATTCATCCAGATCTATCTTCATGGAAGTGCTTCCAAAAGAAGCATAGAATATAAATCCCTCTATATGTTCTAGTTGAGTATCACAGCTTGCATTGGTAATTGCTACAAGCAACATGAAACACTGACTAGAAGATAAAAGTGAACCAGGAAAGTCAAATTAGCTGCTCCTAAGGTACACCATCATTGGATGGTGAGTTACTACATGAAGTCTCATAACATCCAGCCATGCCCAGTGTGTTCGATGTTAGAGGAAGGGAAATTACGTGCTAAAGAGAAATCCTGAGGGTATTTCTGGCTCATTATTGTGGGTTCAAGAACCTGTACACAAAGCACTCCGGCTTTTATTACTACTAGCCAACCATGGACAACTCTAAGAAGTGGTCCATTGAGTGAAATGTCAATTGGTTTACCTTCCATCATTAACTAAGAATGAAATCTTCAATCCAGTGCTTCAATCCTATCCTTTTTGCTCAACGGGGACTGGACATCTTGGGGTCTTTTCAAAGGCACAGTTGTAAGAATTCTCATTGTAGCTGTAGACTACTTTAGCAAACGGATAGAATCTGAGGGTTTGTAATATCAACTGAAAAGAATGTCAGAAGTTTTTAATGTTAGAATTGACCAGAGAATACTGTGTGCATAGTGTTTGACCATGGGGAATTTGACAATCATGCACCCAAAGCCTGGTCATCTCAATTCAAGATCAAAATATGCCTTCTCACAGTTTCCATCGCGTCTAAATGGGTGAATTCTTTGGTGAGCTATCGAGCAGCCTACTGGCTTCAGGAGTCCCTGGTTCTTTGGATATTGAGAACATATTTAAAAGGTCTTAGGACACTCTCAAAACACAACTTGAATGACTGAGTCTTGATACCTACTGGGCAGTTGACTCCAATATCTCTTAAGACTTTCTCAGTTAACAGTCAAAGGCATCAGATAAACAAGTTATGTCAAATGTTGGGCCTGGTTGAAAGGACTTAGAGAAGATGCTGGCAACCAGGTTGCAACATACAACCTAGAAGGTGGAAAAGTACTATAAAAGAAAATTAGACAAAGGCCACTCCTTGTTCAGAGACCTAGTTTTGTGGCAAAGCTACAACAGTCCAAAAGGCGGCATTCATGGAAAGCTTTTCCACATCGGAGGAACCTTTTAAGTCACGCAAAGCATGCCTGGTACATACAGCTAATGAGATTGATGGTATCTATTTGCCAATAACTGAACACAAAAAAATCAAAAGGTATATGCTAGTTTTTATCCTTATGGGAATGCTTTAAGCTTTGCAAGCTTATTAATAGCAATTGTAAGTATTGTACTCTCTCCGTACTTATACTTGCACAATTGCTATTGATTGTGAGGAGATAATATATTCAATTGTTGCAAGTATTACGTTAAAAAGGTAGTATTTTGTAACCAACCTTGTAACAAGTTCATATAAATATAAAATGAAGGGAAGTTGTAAAGTATTCTGTTTTAATAGGAAAGGGCTAGTGGTTATGTACACTCAAAATCATGCTTCAACTAAGACAGGTACTAGCATATTATGTCTCCCAAATTTTAAAATCTTATCTTTATGAAGATAGGTACTAGCATGATTAATTATGTCTCCTATGGAAATCCTATTTTACTACAATTAGGTACCAGCATGATTATGTCACTTGGTTACAAATCCTACATTATGAGATAGGTATCATCATGACTATGTCTCCTGATAAAATCCTATTCAAATAGAACCACATACCAGCATGATTATGTCACCTTGTTCAATTATGTCTAAAAGCCATTAGGGATTTATATCTCTTATGTTTTTTTACATARCTCAGCTATACAAGCTTCTTAAACTTGTGTGATTAATATTTKTACATATTAATTAACTTAAGTCTTGGAAGGCCCACAGGTACCCCCTGGTACCTACACGTGTGCCTAAACATGCCTACTTTGTTTTATTTTATTAAACAAAAAAATTATTTAATCAAAATAATTAATATTTCATTTCTTATAAAACTTGTGTAATTAATAGTTCTTCATATTAATTCACTTAAGTCTTGGGTGCACATAGGTACCACCTAGTACCTGCACCCCTGGTAGGTGTGCTCAAAACATGCTAATATTATCAAACATTTAAATACCAGAAATTTAAAGTAAATTTCCTGGATTTAGCTGTGCATAAATATTACATAAAAATTGCATCATAATACCAAAMTACCATTGTCATAAGTTTCAGGCATAAYCATAAACTAATCAATGTACTGAGCCCTTATGGTCTACTATTACAAACTGGTGGTTTCCTAGTTAGGCACAAAAAGGCCCTTTCATGGAATAGTAGCCATTGTTTTTGACACATAACCAAAATATTGTTCAATGACTGGAAGTAAAAACATGAAAAGGCTAATAATAGAAGAAAGATAGAAGCAGGGGTGACCAAAAGAAGCATTTCACCATGTTAGACCATAAGAACTTCCACAGGAAGAACCTTTTGATAATCTAGGGAGCCACCAAAATTCCTATGTAGTAATTTTCAACTGGGACCTCTTAGCTGCATCACTCTTAATTGTTGGCTCATCTGCATTCCCATCTCCCTGGGTGTTTTGGATAGTCTAATTGCCTTCTTGTTGGGTCATTTCTACAGGTTTGTTCTCATCACCTGTCACTTCTTCATTTGCCTTCTCTGTTTCTTTCTTTGCTTCTCTCTCCGCCTCTTGGACAGTTTGATTGGTACTCTGGGCTTCTTGATGTTCAGGACTACTTGGAACTGTGGAAAAGGCATCAACCATGGAACATCACCTTGAAGGTTGACTGGGTCATTACCATTACATGTCAAAAATTTATCTCCCATGTTTAAAACCAATACCAAGTCATCAAGGGCTGGTGTGCTGCCAGGAAAATTAATTTCATTTCCTACATCCACCTGCTCAGCTTCCTTCTCCACATTCTCAGTATAGACAGTCATCTGTTCATCCGTAGTAGGGGTAAAGAAGTCTGTAATTGTTAGAGGTATAGCTTCTCCTGGTGGACTGATCTCCTTAATCCCAGCCTCCAGAGCTTCATCCATCTTGGACCAGTGAAACTCAAGGTCTACATATTTGGCACATCTGAAGTAGATCAACCAGGTGTAATAGAAATGGCTTTCGAAATCTTCTATCATCTTCTGTTTTTCTTCATTCATCCTAGTCGTCTATTCATTTAGCTTCTTGACTTGCTTCACCTATTTCTTCTCCAAGGTCAGATTGTTTCTAAGGTCACCTTCTCCTCGTTAAGCTCCCTATTTTTGGTATCCTTGAATGTGAGATCCTGTGCCAGTTAGTTAGCCCTGCTCTTTGCTTCTTCATTCCTTACTTCTCTGATCTTAGACTCTGCCAGTAATAGTAGTTTGCCTTTTAGTAGCCAGAGTTACATTATTGTTTACAAGCTCACCCTGCACCTTCTAGATCTCCACATTGCCAGCCTTTTTCATCTCTGCATATTGCTCTTCAAGGGTGAGATTCTTTCTCTCCACCTGCTTAATCTTCTGGTCAAGCCTTGAGCTGGTATGAGTCATCTGTTCATAGTTAAGGGAGGTGTTTAACCCATATCTAACAGTCTGCAAGACAATGAATCATTAAGCAATAATAGGGTTTTCTAAAAAATATTTCAAATAAGGTAAATATTATTGAAGCTAGAAAAATAAAGGATCATACTTGTGCCATGTGATATTTAAATAGGTGATTAGAAATGGTTTCGGTCTCTGAAACTAGGGCATCATGAGGTGATATTGCTTTTAAAAAGCAAGTTCCTTACAACCTCACTAGCATCATTAACATTTGTCCCATCCAACCCCCTGTTTGGGTTGGTTCTAAACTCTCCAAAGGTGATCCTTACTACAGGAGGAATGAGAGATGATCCATATACTGGTCCAGATGAGGAAGCTGCATGGAGGCTAGATCTTCCTACTGCAACTGCAGCTGCTACTCTACTAAGTCTGATTGGTGTTGTTGTTGTTGCTGATGGTATTACTTTTTTTTGCTAAAGTTGTGATTAGAGGAATGCTGGCTGTTGCAGTGCTGGTCACTGGTGTTGTCTACTTAGGCGTGGAACCAGAAGTGCCTGCACGTTCTGTCAAAGCAGTTGATGCATTAGAAACTACACCTGCACCCGCATCAGTATACCAATTCCCAAAGATGCTAAGTTGGCATACATCAGGCATGTCTCCCAAACAATAACCTGGTGTATTCCATTTAACTTCCTGCATCTCCATTGCACCTCTAAAGCCAGTCTCCTCTTGAGCTTTTCTTCTCTTGGCATCTTCTTCTTCATCATTGTCCATTGACACAATCATTTCAGCTTTTCTCTTTCCCTTGTCAGTAGCTTGGGTATTGGGATCTTGAGGGGATTGGCCTAGTATGCCACTAACACCTGGCCCATGGCCAGTAGGTACTACCAAACTCCTTCCTCCTCTCTTTACAACCATACAAAATGAAATAGGAGATGGACTCGACAAGGGTGGAGGTGAAATGGTACTTCTAAAAGTTCCAAAGTCGGGGACTCTTAATGATCTGCTTCTGGTGGATCTTGAGCTTGAACCAGAAGTGGTTCTACCACCACTCCAGGATGGAGTAGAAGCTCTACATCCGCTCCCACCTTGTGGGTTTGATGAGTTTTCCTTCTCTTTATTCTCTTCTCTAGGTGCTTTTTGTGTGACACCTGTGGTCTGCACATTCTCCTAATCAGTTCCTTATGTGTTGCTCCACATGGTGAAGGTACCCTGGCTATAGGATTCACTGGTCCAAGGATCAATGGGTTTTCTCTTCACAAGATCTTCAAACAACCCTTCCTCCAAAACCGCAATGTCCAAGGTCACAATCTTGTCCTTCGGAATTCCTGATTTTGAGGCTAGCACCTTGATGTTTCCACCAAGGGTCTTCCTTATGTTCAATAACTTGAAGTCCAACCTCCCTTGTGTCTCACCTACAAACATAAGACAAATATAACATGATTACCTTTTGAGTTAATCATTAATGCATAAATTTACAAGTGCATATAAAGACCAAGTGGTTAGTTGAATAAACAAGCAAAAATGAACTTACTTATAGGAATTTCCTTCCTGCTTAGCCCACCTACAGCTAAGTACAACTCAACCTTTAATAGGTCAAAGTGAGGCAATCAATTTTTGAGAGTTGGACATTTTCTCTTATCTATGGCACCAATGGCTTGAAACCACTAGAAGGTAGCTTTTTCCTCATATGTTGTCAGACAACTTAGAGACAAGGCCTTCGTTCCTCTCCAATGGTTCAGGCTCAATAAATTCTATTCTAGCCTAGTATAGATGGGATGCCTATCAATGCAAAGGGACTCTCAGCCACAACTAAGACTGTGTCCACCTTTTGCAGTCTCCTGTCTTTGGATAGAAGGTGGCATAGGTCTCTGCACCACCTTTACCAACTTCCACAGAATACCACCCAAATTTCACTTGTTTGCCTCTATATGATTTCAGCCAAAAAAGTGTCCTGAATACTTTCACAGAAATCTCCAACCTTAGAAAAGTGCACACCCAAATGTAGCTTATGATCCTTTGGACATCACTACGAGCCAGTTGTGATAAGCTGATACCCTAGAAATCCAACAGGATTTTGATGAAAGGGTGTAAAGGAAACCTAATCCTAAGCTCTAAATGAGCCAAGTAGAAAGGGATCCTAAACTTGGGTGGTGAGTGTGCCCTGTCAGTTGGGTTAGGAATCTCCCAACAGTACCCAAGGCTCCGATCAAATCTATACAAAACAATAGCTCTAATGTCATACCTCTTCTCATAGGACTTAGCAAGACAGTAATTTCACATGTACAATAAACATTAATTGCAAGTGGATAGTTGCCCATTGTTTGAGGCAAACCTGATAGCAGAACAAGGCTTATGGTCTTGGACTCAAAATGAGGGACGAGGGCTAGACCTTGGTACCCTGGTAAAATCCCTTGGATATTACCAAGTTTTGGGGGGCTAGTTGTTGGTGTATATTTGCCCACTGGGCCAAATATCTCCAAGGACTGTATGCATAAATCAAATGGACTTAAATGTACGTATATGAAGGCCCAAAAGTAGTATCAGCCCACATCTCACAGTCAATGAGGGTTTGTGAGCATGACACCTAATAATATAGGTTCTTACTACCTTCAATTTTTTATAATATTCTATGAAATTTCATCATTTTGTTGTTTTTTTAAATATTTTTTTGTCTTCTGTTTTATTCTATTTTTCTACACTTTCTCTCTAATGTATTTTTGTTTTTTTTAAACCCACCTTCCCTCACTTTTTAACTTATTTTTTCTATTTTTACACTTTCTCTCTCCAACTTTTTTTTACTTTATAACCCAAGGTACATTATAATACATCATTCCTAGTTTTTTCTAAAAATTATAGGTTGTATAAAACATTTTAAAATAACTACTTTGGTGCTAATGTGGTTGAACAGGAAATAATTATAGAAATTCAATAAAAAAAACCAAAGACTAGTAAATAAATAAAAGAAGTAGTTGCATGGGATCTTGCTTAATTCTTGTTTGTACAATAAATGGTATTGCTGACGTGGCAGATGCCAATGGCCGGTGCTGGTGGTGATGAACAAAATGCACAATCCAAAGAGAACTACCCTTGGGCAACTCAGGAACAACGCTTTCAATGGAGGTGTTAGAGTTTATACCAGGTAGTAGGCAATATTTTAGAGAGAGAAGTAAGAAGAAAGTGTTTATTGAACTTACCAGGCCTGGATAGTGTTATGATACCTAATATACCACTGCATGGGACAGGTGACACTCGACTCTTTAGTGACAAGTGTTATGCGCCTGGTCATAGTAGGTGTCATACTCATCATAGACGCCTTTTGACTAGGTGGTCAATGGCTTTGACCCCATCTTGGGCCTCCACTTACTTGTTCTAATTGGCCTAGTGGGCTTTACAAGATGGGCCTTGGTTATATTAGACTTGGTTGACTAATATATACCAACAATTCTTCTCAGTGAAAACATTATTAATATGCTATTGTTGTAATTTTAACTAACATGTAATTAAAGAGATTGATCGTCAAAAAAGTGCTTTGACAAACGTGTAAAGTAAAACAAATTCAAAGTCAAAGCCGGGACAACAATTGTAAATAGTTGTAAGTGAACAACAGGCCAGGCCTTGGGGTGGGGCGAGCAGGGCCCACGCCCAGGGCCCAAAAAAATCATTAACGCTGTTGCCTTAATGTAAAAAAAAAAAATTATTAATTGCCTTCAATTCGTTCTACGCTTCCCAGCAGTTCCACGCTTCCCTGCAGTTCTACGCAAGCATCCCATTCACGCTCAATCACAACTCACAAGTAAGATTTTAGGAAATATTATATCTTTTTTCCATATTAAATTCCTAAATCAAATATTCTATCTTTTATCTTCTCAATTGTGAAATGTCGTTCAATTTTTTTTTCCTTTCTCCCAAAAAATTCCCAAAAATCCTATGTTATTCACAATTAGAAAAAAGAAACCCAAAGTTCATCAAATCACAATTCATTAAAAAAGTTCACAAATCACAATTAATCAAAAGACAACTCAATTTTTCAGGTATTTTTAAATTTTGTTTATTCGATTTTTTTGGGTGTTATTACTGTTATAAATTATAATGTTGATTTTAGTTGAATACTTCAATTTCTTATGTTCATTAGGGTTTTGCTGTTTAGAATCACTTGTTGTCATTGATGAATTATTGATTTATTGTTAAAGACTTAAAGTGCATGTTGATTGATGAATTAGATGCCTAAATAATGCCAATACAGTAATACGATTATAGAAGTGTAAGTGTGTAACTTTACATTAATTTGCTTCAATGCTTCAATTGCTTGAAATCTGTTTTTTTTCTTTATGTATGCGGATTTATCATTTATTTGTGTTATTTATTTGGATGTATGTGGATGTATGTGGCTGTCAGGATGTATTTGGAATTTTGGATGAAACTGATTTTTTTAATTTTATTTATTTGTAGATTTTTTTTCAATTGTCAATTAGTCATCATGGTACCTAGACACTTATCCGGTTATGAAAAAAGAAAGAAACGAAAAGAAAGAGAACAGTCGAATGAATTACAACGGGGAGCTCTTGACAAATTTTTTAAGAAGAAGATAGAGGAACCTTCGGAGGTACATTCTAATGAAAATTTGAATGATGATGTTAACAATTTAGATGATCTCAATGGTGTTCCTACTCACGACAATGTAGCTCAAGATCATACTAATATAAATGACAATGATTATGAGCCTAATGATATACCAAATGAAAATAATGATGAAAATGTTGAAGTTGATCCACATCCACATTTTATTCCTCCTTTAGATATTTATGATCCTAAAAATTGGGGTGTTCTTGATAACAAGTCTAGAGATATTCTAATTGATAAAGGACCACCGGAAAGAGAATTGAATATAAAGTTCCCACTGGACAGTAATTCTAGACATTTTTCAATTGTTCATTACTCTAGAAAATTGACCAATGGTGAGACTAGTGATCGAAAATGGTTAGTCTACTCTAAACATGAGGATAAAGTATATTGCTTTTGTTGCAAGTTGTTTGCTAAACAAAATAGAACAAGTTCTTTGGCTACAGATGGCATGAATGATTGGAAACACTTGAGTGAGAGACTTAAAGAGCATGAAAAGAGCATTGATCATTTGAATAATAAGATTGAATGGACCGAGTTGAGAACGAGGTTAAAGACACATAAAACTATTGATAAAGAGTTGCAAGAGGAAATGTCAAAGGAGAAAAATCGTTGGAGACAAGTTTTAACAAGAATCATTTCTGTTGTTAAATGTCTTGCTAAAAATAATTTAGCTTTTCGAGGAACGAATGAGAAACTTTATCAGGAGAACAACGGAAATTTTTTAGGGTTGATTGAAATGATTGCTGAATTTGATTTGCCAATGCAAAACCATGTAGAGCGTATTCGAAAAGAAGACATTCATTATCATTATATTGGTCATAAAATTCAAAATGAGCTCATCTCTATCTTAGCCCAAAATACTAGAACTTCTATTCTGAAGATCATTCAAAAGGCAAAATATTATTCTGTTATTCTTGACTGCACACCAGATGTAAGCCATCAAGAACAAATGACTCTAATAGTAAGATGTGTTAATATGTTGGTTGATGAAATAAAAATTGAGGAATTCTGTTTAGAGTTCTTAAAAGTTGATGATACATCTGGATTGGGTCTTTTAAATGAGTTGTTGGATGCTTTAAACACTCTTGAGCTTAATGTAGCTGATGTGAGGGGTCAAGGTTATGATAATGGTTCCAAAATGAAAGGAAAATACCAAGGTGTGCAAAGGAGATTGCTCGAAATGAATCCTAGAGCTTTATATATGCCATGTGCTTGTCATAGTCTCAATCTTACTCTTTCAGGTATGGCTCACTCTTGTGTTAAAGCTTCTTAATTTTTTGGGATTGTGCAGTGCGTTTACACATTGTTTGCTGGTTCTACTAAACGGTGGGAGATTTTAAAAGGTAATGTTCCTGACATAGTAAATTCTTTGTCTAATACTCGATGGGAATGTCGTGTTAAAAGTGTCAAAGCAATTAGATTTCATTCTCCTAAAATTGTGTTAGCTTTGAGAAAAGTATATGAATGTGCTGGTAATGATGCTAAGGCTAAAAGTGAAGCGGAAACTTTGGCTAATGCCCTTCAAAGTTTTGAGTTCTTGCTTGGGATGGTTATTTGGTATGATATTTTACATGCTATCAACATAGTGAGTAAAAAGTTACAATCTAAAACAATGTGCATTGATTTTGCCATGGAAGAATTGAGTAGCATAGTGTTATACTTTGAAAAGTATAGGAATAAAGGGTTTGAATCTAGTATGAGTATTGCTAAAAGTCTTACATTGGAAATGGACATAGAGCCAATCCTTCCGACTAAGCGTCATGTTTCTAGGAAAAGACATTTTGATGAAAATGATAATGAGGAAGCGGTGCAATCCCTAGAGGAGTCATTTAAAGTTAATTATTTTTTGGTGGTTGTTGATATGGCAATTGCTTCTTTGAAGGAACGATTTGAGCAACTGGAGGTTTTTCGAAAATATTTTTGGATTTTTAATGGATGCAAAAAGGCTAAAGTCTTTAGATGCTAATACATTAAGAGAATGTTGCAACAAATTCAAAAATACTTTTACTCATAATAATTTGTCAGATGTTGATGCGGAAGACTTTTTCTCCGAATTGAAAGTGTTGCAAAAGACTTTGCCAAATCGATCGATGTCTACAGTTGAAATTCTTGAGTTTGTCAAAGTTGCCGATTGTTATCCAAATGTTTCGATTGCTTATCGAGTTCTTTTAACAATGTCGGTGACTGTGGCATTTGCTGAAAGAAGTTTTTCAAAGTTGAAGTTTCTAAAAAATTATTTTAGGTCAACAATGTCACAAGAAAGATTGAACGGTCTTGCAATGTTATGTATTGAGAAAAATAGGTTAGAAAAAATAGACGGTTACACTATTATTAGTGATTTTGCTTCAAGAAATGCACGGAGACAATATTTCAAATAAATTCATGTATGTTTAAAAAAAATTTGAAATTGTAATAAATATTCAATGCGTTTATTTTAATAATTATTTATTAAAAAAAAATGTTAGATTTTAATTATTGGTTAGGGGCCCATATTTCAGAGTTCCTCCGGGGCCCCAAAATACTCAGGAACGGCCCTGGTGAACAAACAGATAATACAAACTTCATATTCGCAAAGTAATAGTTATACTGCCAAAATGGACTATCACACAATGATCATTCTATGTKAATCAGAAAATAAAGCTTATTATTAATTACAATATCTAATCCTCATTTCACTTACACGTATGATAATTATCATATGATAGAATTGTTTTATTTTTGCAATTATTTGTACGCTTATGAACCAACCCCTGGGAACTTATGCAATTATTTGTACGCTTTTGTGTTACATTGTATGTTATTGCTGAAACTTCAATCATTAACAATGTCAATTTTATTTATTTTTGCATTCCGTTTCTGTATAATTAATTAACCTACAACAGCACTATTAACACCTGGGCTTTAGCTACAATTCCATGTAATAATTTCTGACGGTAATAATTAACAACATTCAGGGATGTTCTTAATAAGCACGTTTTTGTTAACAATACACCTAAAGAAAAGGCCGGGATTCACTGACTCCAGGCCGCCCCAGGACCTCTGATACAGCCATGGTTGACACAGAGCTGTCAAAATCTGACATGAYTCAAACAATRCGAAACGAACCATGGTGACGTAGCCCAAACCTGACTGGGCCCGAGCGCTGGATTCCGCAGCTTTAGGAGGACATGACAGACACTAGTATATCAGCAAAMGCTTCAATGATAATCTTGTGGGTATGTTTGGGATTGAGGTTAAGATAACAAAGCAAAAGCTCCTGTAAATACTCTAACAAATGATCACTTTCATAATCACCGTCATCATCATGTTTAAGATTTCTTTTCATCTCAACCTTCTTCGCTTCAACCATTTCGTGCATCGACCTCCTGAAATCGGCGTAAGGGTTAGGGGAGTACTTCTTTATCGGAACTCCCCCACCCAGC
>SNQN01007783.1:21373-31903 GCA_008642245.1 Bassia scoparia | reverse complement strand
ATAATACTGAGAATACGTGAGCGTATATACACTCCTAGGATTGTATATACTCAAGATCGGAAAGAGAATCAGAATAATAAAGCATATATACGCCCAACTGAGCGTATATACCCCCTAAACTACCAAGCCACCCCACACAACCCTCCAACTACCAAACCGCCCCACCTAACCAACCCATGCACCACGACCACTACCGCACCATCATCTACACCCTTACCACCACCCAGCGTCGAACCACCACCACCACCTACACATAAAACCTAACCCCAACCACCTTCAAAACCCAAAACCATAGCCCACAATCGAACCTGAACCAACAACCCACACCCACACAAAAACTCACACCAACCTCCAACCACTGCCACACCATAGCCACCCAAAATCTAAAGCACTAATTTGAACGCGTTAGCGAGCATAAAGGTTGTGTTGAGTCGAATGGTTCAAGTGGTTGTGGCTCGAAAGAGTTATCGGTGGTTTAAGAGAGGTTTGGTGGGTTGGTGTGTCAATGATGGCGAGTGGGGTAGGTGCGATAGGGAACCCTGATGTGGTGGCGACGGAGGGCTGATGCGACAAGATGGCTCAATAGTGTAGGAGGTGAAGGAGGATAGAGAAAGGGATGTGGGTGAAATGGCGATGAGGGCTGGGTGGTTTAGGTGGGCTGGGGTGGTGAGAAAATGGTGGCGGTGAAGGCAGGGTTAGTTAGGGGGGTGGGGGTGGTAGTTGGGTTTGGGTTTTTTGTTTTAGTTTTTGTTTTTTTAAGATTTAACCTTAGTTAGTTTAATTAACAGTAGAGGGATACAAATTATACAACCATTAAAACTCAGAGGTACAACTAAAACATAATAAAATTCACGGACACAGCTTAGAAATCGTAAAAACTCAAGGATATAACTTTTAAAAAAAACCTTATTTATTTTAAAGAAAATGACCAATAATCATCCACAATGTAAACCCTGACCAAATAAGTAATGCCTATCTAATTACCACATATGTACATCATGATTAAAGGTACTACTTAGCAAAATTACAACCATTAAATAGGCAGAAAAAGGGATGAACCACCATCATTTTAGATTTCAACCCTTTCTTAGCATTTATTAATTTATTTATACACTTCAATTTCCATAACTTCTCTCAATCTCGAAATACACAAAATTTGGATCAGCTTCGAATTGGATTTTGAGCTCTTAAGAACAACTGCATCGATTACCTTGGTTTTGGTGAATTGATGTGCCAACTAGGCTGGATCACTCGTTGACCATTGCTACTCAACAGCATAGTCTGAGACCGATTGAGCATCTCAACCATTGAGGGTGTTTGGTACGATTGTATGAGGCTTGAACTATCAGTAGAATCACCTCTTGCAGTTGCTCTCTGCCAAGAATGCGAGCTCAGGCCTGATAAAACATATGCCCTTCCAGATGCCTCGTACACATGTCTGCTTGCCATCCTCTCTTGCATTTCTTTTAGTTCAGCATCCAGAGCAACACAAAGACGGTCGTGGCTTTTTGCTGATATTGTTCTTGACAAAAGTTTACGACAGTTTTCTAGAACAGAAATAGCATCACCCAAGTCTCCTTTTTCAGCAGCAGTTCTTGCCTCAGACATTGCGTCTGCAGCTCGGAGCCGATTTCTTTGCCTATCCACCTCGATGGACGCTTCCACTTGTACAGCAGAGCTTTCAGGCCTTGCAATCAGGACCTCTTCGCCGTCCATACATAATGATTCTTTCGTTAAGACATCCTTGAACAAACAACTAACCTTTATTAATGGTGTAAGTTTGTTAGAAGACTCTGCTGGAAGATTTAATTGAACAAGAAAATCTCTCTCTTCATCAGCATAGAGATCCCCAATGTCAATGAATCCTAAATGTCCATTGTCCATCATCTGGCTTGAGTAACTCCCAGAGTTTACTGACTGAAGTAAAATGCTAGGATGTATACATTCAATCTTAACGCGAAGGTCCTGTACCACAACACTAAGAAGGCCACCTATGCACTGAGCAAAYGCATCTTGGATAGCTACCTCAGTTTCAATGAAGGAGAAAGTACCTCCAGAAATTTCTGAAATTGAGTGCATTAGCAAAGAATCGTGATCTGAACCAAACCCAAAGGTATGGACTGGAATATGTAGACCGGATTTTTTACTATCTTGAATTRATARAGGGACAAGCAACTGATAATTTGGTGCTGTTTGAATTACTGCAGACCCATTAACTGTGTAAGTGTCCTGTCCATCAGACAACAGAATTATGCTACCAACTGGGTTCTTCTCTCGTCTTTCTTCCAACACTTTTGCTCCTTTCCTCAGTCCTTCAGCAATATTGGTTCCGCCATTTGCTACCAAGGAATTAACAGCTAACAGTGCTTGCTGTCTGCCATTTTCAGACATCCTACTGAGCGGAAAAAGACGCCGAGCAGTGGAAGAGAAAGTGACAACTGAAAGCCTGTCATTGGAGCTCATGTTATTTATTACAAATCCCATCGCTCGCTTTAGTAGCGCAAGTTTTGTACCTGCCATGCTGCCACTAATGTCAAGCACTGTGACAAGGTCAACCGGAGTGCGGGGCATTGAAGAAACTTCGCCATTGGTTTTTTGAGTTGAATTGGTAGCTGCTGCTTTGAGATTGATTAGAACAGTGAATTCATTGAAAATTTTGGTCTGTGGAACAGATGAAAGTTCAGGGTATGCTTTGATGCCTATGATTTTCGCACCCAAGTTACCATTAGCATCTGAAGAACACTGTTGGGGAGCTTCAGCCCGACCTAAAGACTCATCATCACTGAACACAGCAGGTTCAGCACCATGGAAAAGTGGAATTATATGTCGGTCGGAATTACGAGGAGAAGAAGGCAATCGACGAATCACTGTCATCAAGGAATTACTCTCCCTGCGCCAACCATTAGGCCTTATTCTTGACCTTCCTACGCTGGGAACAAAATCAGGGCTTTGCAAGGGAATTTCTTTCCACTTTGCCCTGCAAACTGGGCATATTTGGTTGCCATGCTTGACGTTTGATGTGATGCAATGGAAATGGAAGGCATGTGAGCACTCCGCAGTAAATATAGCATGACCTTCTCCAGGCTTCATTGAGGCCAAGCATATCGAACATATCTTCTGGAGTGAAAGTCAGAAAATATTAGAAAACTGCTTCCCAGTAGTGACAAGTAATTAGTATGGAACACATTCTGAAAAATATAGACAAGGAAAAACAGAGAAAAGGATAGCAAACTTTTTTATCCAAAACAYCATATGATAGCATTTATAGTATACAAAGGTCACACCACAATGACATTTTTAGTTACTGGGTACAACCCAATGACACACACTAGACTTCGCTGAACGGTGATCTATCTGATACTTCTCACTGTAATGACACAGTACTAAACAATACCCGTGTAGTTGGCTTGAGGCATAGTTGTAGTAAACTATGTTTCATACTATAAATAGAATTATCCATGATAGAATGAAAATTCAAATTGGAATGGTGCTTACTAGCCCAGAAATAGTTTACAAATTGCAGATAAAATTAACTGCAGAATTGACAGATAAGGACAACACAAYATCAGAATATCAGGTTTTGGAAAATTACAGATCCCAGAGTTCCAGTGCTGAATCTTATATTTGGGGGTTGCGCAACAATTTCAGTGCATCCACTCTGTTTTTTAAAGATGAGCTGAAGCTTGAAGTAAAGGGACGGAATGACAAACAATAGGGGTTCAAATTCCTTTTCACCAAAAAAAAAAAAGACAATTGATTCAACAACTTCGCAGAGAAATACCAAGGTTCACTTTTTAGCTGGATTACATGGACCAGCATACGAGATTGCTAAATGTCCTCAAGATCTTAGAAAAGTGGCTCTAGGCCCCATCACATCTTCCAATTAGAGCATGTTGATTCGACAAGGGAGCTCAACCAATGCATACTAGCCCCTTTTTGCGTGATATGTAAGATGCAGAAAAATTTGTTTCTCTTATCTATAATTTAAAAGTCTTTGGATAGTAAATGGTTTGAATTTTTTAWAGTGCTATCAATTTAATTATCAATCATAATTTTTATTTTTATTTTTACCATGAAAATTTAAGTTAGTTCATTTGGCAAATTTTAAAGTTCTTTTTATATGCAAATTTTAAATTAGAAAGTAAATCAAATGAAGAAATTTGAATAGGCTATTATTGTATATTTATTCAAGGGTATTTAAGTCATTGCATAGGGGGACACCATAGCTCCCACTTAGCTTATATAGGAAATGATCAGGTGAAAATGGTTGTTTTTTTTTAAACCAAGTAAAAAGGGGTACCCGAATTTCATTAGTAACATTTATGTAAATATTGACAAATTTGATCTAAAAAAAATTGTATCCGTACTATTGCAGTATGTAATCAATATAAACCTTACATGAACCCTTTAATTCCAGTTTTCAAGGTTCTCACTAAACTTGTTATTTTTAGCAAAATCAGACCTATATATGTTTTTCTATTGTGAAAAAAAAATGTTGACTAAATGGCTTCAGAAAACCACGAAGCTGAAAGTAACACTTGAAGAGTAAAAAATCTAAAAATTGACATCAACACTCTTGAATAGAAAATTCTAAACTGCACGAATACAAAAGCCAGTTGTTGTCAAATGAGAATCCCAGTAAGTAATCAACTCCAACAAATCAGCCAAATCAAGAACAACATGATTCCAAGAGCACAAGCAGGTATAGTGTAAAACCCCAAAATCATTTACTTCCTTTGTTTGAAATTACACGCTACACTTCTTATTTAACGAAGTTTCAAATTACTTGCTACACTTTCTTTTTGGGCAAAACACTCACTCTATCTCTCTCCTCTCACATGGCCCCCTTTATTTTTTCTCTTTATCTCTTTCTTCCCCAAAAATTGCCTAGAGTCCATGATTTTATAAGTGTAGCAAGTATTGTGAAACAGAGGAACGAACAAAACTATTGCAACATAACATTATAGGTAAAATTATAAAATCCCAATAATTCTAGCCTTATTTGCCCAATTTTTGAATGAACTGTGAATCAGTAATTGATAGCAAAACCTGCTAGGTGCAAATCTTAAAATTCACAATTACAAGATATATGATATATATTCCCAAATTTGCAATACAAATTAAAGTATTATATAGCCAAATAGGCCATATCTTGCTGAACTTATTTTAAGCAGTTTCAATCATGATTAAGAATCTAAGAATATCCATAAAATCATAAGTTTAAAAAGTGTTGTTCAATGATACTTATGCTTTAAGAGAATGGAAACAATGCAGCAATAAATTATAAACAAACTCTTTATATTACAAGTGCTAATTACTATTGCAAATTAGATGTTCAAAATCATCATATTTAAATCAGAAAAGTTGTATGTGCTCTATAAGTATGACCCAAGGCCTCAAAAAAGGTATCTCTTTTAAAAGTTTCCATCACACAAAACACAACACTTTTATCATAATTATTAAGAATAAAGTATCCAAAACCACATGGATGATTTGAAAATCTTCAGTCTGTTAGTTGCTTCGCCCATTTTAATTAATTTCACTTTCTAAATATGCTTACAAAAGTAATTTTAGAATAAAAACTGCAAAAAAAAATATATATAATTAACGCTCATGCTTCATGGTTTTAATTATCTCTCTAATCAACAATTACAGCAAACAATCTTGACAAATAACTGTATCTGAAACTAGTAATCCATATCTCACTATTAACTTAAGAAATTGTTAGAGCAAACACAATAAATAATAAGCTCTCTCATCTTCACTATTCAACATGTACCAATGATAATACTTGCAAACAGAAGAAAGAAATGCCTTCAGATTTCAAAGATATGTCAATTACTTTTCCTGGTTTTGAACAAGTGAATTGTGAGCAAAGTGTGGGATGTTATGATGAAAATTAAATGATTCAGTGTTGCACTTTGCCAATTGGAGATAAAATAAAGAGGAGTTTGAGAATATTTCAGCCAAGATTGAAGAAACAAGCATGAGATTGGAAGACACGGACAATTGTAGCCCAACAACATACAGGTTCAGGACAGATAAGAGGTGTTTACAGAGCTTGATGGTGTTCATCAATTATAAGAGACTATATGTCGTCAAAGGATGATAAAAACAGTAAGTACTTACAAGTTACAACATAAAAGCAATTAGGTGTTTGGGTGCATGGTGTTCAGGGCTGTGGTGCAARAGAATGGGCAGATGGGGAWTCACCAAGATGATATGTTCACTAACAGGAGTTATACTCCTTTGGATAGAACACTGGGTGACGCAGAACTGTTTTACTCCTCATGAGGGAAGACTAGCCTTATTTCAAATGAACACTTGTAAGGCATAAAGAAGGTGTACGGGCAGATCCCTCTTATCTTTTGCTTACAGATACCTACCCTACACCTAATGGGCGACTTGGGGATTTTGGAAAGTCCAAAGTTGTAATGAGCACCATGTCAACAGCTAGAGAAAATAGGGCTTTAAACATAAAGTTAGTGGATTTTTTAATGCAACTCATGGTATTGTCAATATGTTTCGTCAAGAAAGTTGTTGACTTGTTTGATTTTAAATGAAGAGGTGGAGCGGACAAATTTTATTGCTTTTGAGGCAAAGGAAATGTCTAAGATGCCTTTATCATCAATGGCTTTGATTGACTCGTATGCATGCCCTTATACCAAAGATGGCCCCTATCCGATTAATTACAAAGAGACCATGATGGGGAACCCAAGTTCTTTCTATTATGATATCATAAAATCCACCCTGATGTTGAAGGTTCCCTCCAACAGTGAAAATGTTTCTATGGAAACTATATAAATATGTGGTTCCTATTTGTGCAAGAATTAAACAAATCGATAAATGTCTAGGCTCTATCTCTCCCATTTTCTGAAACATGTGGCATGGAAGAGGAAGTGGACATTCTGTAATGCTGTAATTGTAAATGTTAAGGGGTTAATTGATGGGAGGTTTCGTGAAAATTGTGATTATTGAGTGGATTGGATGTTTCAGAACTGCTAGCATGAAGTGAAGCTTTGGTGTATTTCGAAAAAACTGGAGASTGCCATGATTCCGCTCCTTTCGTAGCAGCAAAGAGGGCAATGCGAAGGTAGATTGCCCAACTCATTGGGACCTTTAACCTATTCTTGAGCTTCAACTGCAGAGAAAGGTGACAGGATAGACTGCAATTCATAACAGCAACTGAAATGTGGATCGAATGACTACGGAAAACTAAAGCAAGTATCTAATTTAATATTATTGAATCAAAGGCCACTGGCTCTAGAATGCGAAATGCTATGCAAAATTGGGAAAGAATACGAGTGTTATTCTTTGACAGTCAACATGCTTAGAATTGTTTTAAGGTCGGTTTATTTTAGCTCAAAACAATGAGGGAAGGAAATTAGGTTAGAAATTGAAATAAATTGAATTCACCTGCAAATAAGGAAGTTAACAGGCCCTTAGTTTTATTTTTTTGGGTAGTAACAACAAGCCCTTATAAATTGCTTATTTCTATTAATTTGAATGAACTAATGAAATTCAATTATAATTTCAAAAAATCAGTAGGAAAAAAATATTTTTGTAAAATACAATTTAAAAACTAAATATACAAATAAAAATTACTTTAAAAAAATTTATAAGGTAGAAAATGATAATTTTATGAATTTGTATTCGAAAAGTATAAAACTTTGATTTTACATGGAAAAATGATTGATTATAGTCTTCCTAATACCCTACATTAAAATCTCAAGGTATATAATTATTTTGGCAGTCCATTTGTAAAACTTTGATTTGACATGGAAAAATGATAGATTATAGTTAATTTACAGTACAAATTAAAGGTGTCTTCATAAACTGATTTAAGCTGGCGGCTAATGCTGCCGCACATGTATGGCAACCCGCGATTTGTGTGTAAGATTAATTGCGCCTCATTACGGTCCACACAGTTATTAAATTGATAGCAAATTTTTTTATCAAATAAATACACAACAATAAAAATAAAAAAATTAAAAATATACATAGCAGCTTGAACATAAATAACCAAAACGCATCTAGATAATTTCGTCAAAACCATATTATAAACCAAATCAAGGGGTGTATTTACTATTTAGTACTGTATAAAAACCCATTGTGACTTATCTGAGTAATTAAATATCTGCTAAGTTTCCCAACTATATTATCAACTTTGTTTGACTAATTGCGCTGAATTTGGAGTTAATGAGATTATTGGGACTCATAATACTGAATATTTATATTTTTAAACTATCTTATCTAAACTATTTATCTGAGCTTAAAATTGAATGAACTAAGTCAACAAGAGTTGAATTCAGAGTCTAAGAAATCAATTTTAAGAGCAGTGAACACCCAAAACAAAAGTTGAACAGTAAATAGATACGATACCTCAAGAAGAACTTTTCTGCTGAGAACTCTTGGATAACCAAATTAGTCATAGAAATCAACGCGCTTGTGCGAAGTCTCAGTTAAAGGACGGCAATATTTCATCATTCACCATCCATTCATTCATCCATTGTTTTAGGAATAGCGTAGCCCAAATTCACCCTATGATGCAAGCTTCGCCTCCTCCATTACATCGCCATTAGAACTTAAACACACAAACGAAATCACAACCATTCTTGATGAAGTGTTCGAGATTGGAGTATGAGGGTGTAAAAAAAATGGAAATAAGGCTTAGGTTGCAGTGGATTGGTAATGGGGCGCCATTAAGAGGATGGAGAAATGGGGGAATTTGACCTGAAAAAAGAGAGTGAAGTGGTTTCTATATTTATGTTTAGATGTTCTCAAAAGTCCTTTTGGGATTTGCTTTGTTTTTTATGCTTAATATGCCAATGAATATGATGATGAATCTTCCTGCTTTTCTGAGAGTGGGGAACAAGCACGAGCCAATTGCAAGGGCTTACGTTCCATAACCCTGTTTTTAATTTGTCTCCATCCAAATCCAAATTTGTCGGATGCTTCATTTAAATTAGTATTATCATAGTTTTAAATTAATTTACCATATATCACTTTCGTTTTTTAAATTTTAAAAGTTACTTTATGCGTTTTTAATTTTTTTTTTGAATTTTTTTTTACGGCAGTTATACGTTCTAATTTAGTGCAACATGGAGTGCAAATTTTTGGTGACCGAGCTAAACGTCCCGTCTGCAAATCTTTGTATTCGCCCGCTGTATTTTAACAATTTTTCGTGCTTGGTATATGTATACACCGCAAAAGTGTCTCACTAAATTGAATAGCCGGTAGTGAAAAGTACGACATTTCGAAATAATTGATTCCGAAAATTGCGACACAATTCCTATAAATCGCACCCACTGCACGAATTGAATTACAGTTGAGCTCGAAACATCAAAATTCGCACCCGAGAGAATTTCCCTATAAGGTCATTGTCTAAGATTCCACTTTATTCATTTATCTTCTCATTTTTCTTAGTTCGCAAATATTTTTAGATTATTTTTCTTATTTTTCTTTGATATTCTATGATTTTTTACAAGTTTTATAATATGATTTTCGAAATAAATAAATTCAGAATTTCTAAACGAAATCTAGAAAATTCATGAATGACACGGAATACTCTAGACGGATAATCTTAATTTCCAAGGAAGCTAAAATTAGATCTAGGATATTATCGGACCATAGGTTAAATCCAGAAAATACTRATACAAAAATTTCYAAAGATAAAAACGAAAGATAAATATMAAGGAAATCGTATATACACTTGGTGACATGGCAAGCCACGTCACCAGAAGCGTATATACGATTTCCACTTTTGCTATTTATCCTTCGTATAAGCCTAGAAATACATGCGCGCTCTCGGTGTTCATTCGAACCTCAACGAAAATCTATGGGGTACGTGCAATACAAAGCTCTCAAAAATCTCTCTCACACACAAATCACTCACAAAATACAACTTTCTCGAATCCGTCGCAACTTTTGGAGATGTTTCTTTGCGAATCTAGGTACAAATTCTGAGGCTTTTCAATCTAACTCTATCTCTTCTTTTATTCTTGATTAACATGATACATTGAGTTTTGTTTGCWTCGCTTTTGGTTTTCGACATGTAAAWACTTTTCYCCTTCCTCGTTCATCCATCATCGCAATTATTTTGATTATCGTTGTCAATGCTATAACAATCTCTTTTGTTGTGATAAGGGATTCGTTTGGAAGCAAAGCATTTKATACTATAACATTTGTTTTTTCTCTTGTTTTAGTAGCGATACAAGGTAAGTGAATTTGTATATATATAATCGAGTTTTAATACTTGTATATAGTATGCTTGATTCTTGTACATATGACTCTTTTGATTGCTTAAACAACACCGAAATTTCCTTGAATCACATTAAATTCAGATTAATTGTGGATGACCGGATTTTAGGCTCCGTATTAATTTGATTAATTTGAAGTGGTCACAATTATTAGGTTAGGTAGTGGTACATACATAATTGAAACTCACTTTCGTATTAGTTTCTAGGGCTAGAGCGTTTTCTAAGGATAAAATTACTATGTTGTTGTGTATCCAATGAGTTTGATCGAATG
>SNQN01007783.1:0-11374 GCA_008642245.1 Bassia scoparia | reverse complement strand
TAAAAGGAAGTCAGCGAAATATATACTTGCAGACACAAAGTTAAGGCTGGCTCTATGGCTCACCTGTTCGTCATAATATTTCCAACAAAAGGTTAATACACTTTGCAGAGCTTTCTACTTACAGGGAAAAAGTAATTACCCCTCTAAACGGTTGGACATGTCCAGAGTTAGCGCGCAGCGACAAGCCACGCGAAGCCCTCTGCTACTCTCGAGTTAGAGTGTCGCCCGGTGACGAAAAGCCTTTTTAGGGGGGGCCGAATGAAGAGATAACACCAGCGACGGCGAAGACGGAACATCATCGGGCCCCGGGCTCCGGGGGCCGTAATGCATGCCGTAAGCCCCCTCCCGCCAAATGCCTTATCGAAACTGAAGGAGCGACGACAACGACGCGCTCGGGCCACAAACGTCCAAAGTTCTTTATTATTTTTTATTTTTTTGCGTTGTGAGCAAACAAGTACAACAAGAGTGACCCCAGAGACGCGCCGTACTGCTGCGCGGCGCTCCCCCACCCCCTGTTAGAGGGCCTTGTTGTGTTGTCAAGTGTGTGGCCACCGCCTAAATAGCCGTACCGATCAAGATTTAAGAGCCTTCCCGCCGGCCGCACCGCTCTGCCCCCCCAAGGCGCCGCGTGGAGCCGGGGGCCCCCTCGGGGCGGCATTCGGGGCGGCGGGGGCAGGTTAAGGGGCGGTCATGAGAGCGGCTGCTGTTGGCGAGGGGTTGGGGGGGGGGCGTTGGATTTAATTTGTTCGCCAGAAGTGCGCGGCGTAGTGCAAGAGGCCGCGCCCGGCGGCCAGGGTCCCCAAGGGGAGCCCCCCTCAGCGTCCCGTCTCTCTCCCGCCGTTACAAAGGCATTACTTAAGAACAAAAAGGGGAGAGAGAGATAAGGCACCTGGTGAAAACAAAGGTAGGATACCCTACCTTTAAAAGGCACTAAAGCTCCAAAGGCATTACAGCTTATGTTTTTCGAAAATATTTTTCTTTTCCTATGGACTTTGAAATTGACTTAGACCCATTTTCTCGTAATCTACGCAAAATTATCCGCGCGAAACGGAGCCTACATGTGGTGGGGTTCTGTTCAAAAATTGGCACCAAATTGATAGAATTTTTTGTACTTTTTGCCTTGCTTTTCATTTACAGACTGCTTATCAGAACCCATCTATATAGGGCTCGTTCGACGCGGAATTTTTGCGGAGAAATGCGACAATGGTATCCCAAAATGTTGATCGGTTTGCCATTTGGAAAAATATTTGTGGAAATCTGAAAATACACACTTTAGCACCCCAAAAACAAGTTTAGCACCCTGGAAAGGTAGTGTATCGCAACCTTTGTTTTACCAGTGAGTGAGGAGAGAGAAGAGAGAGGCGCGCGAACAAGGATGACATGTCAGTCTTCTTTAATAAAGCGATCGGAGCGGACCATCCCCCCCACCCTTTCAGCTCAAACCTCCACCAACTCGACGACGTTCCCACCACGGCATTCATTCCAGGATTTATAACTAACTTCGTCCCCGGTTCTTGTGATATGAACTATCCAGAATAAAAAGAACGTCACATTCTTAGCATATCGCTACACTATACTGCTCGTGGATCAAGTCACGTAGGGCACGCATGGAGAGGAGTGCCTGCGATGCCGGTAAAGGCGCACCACTTGACTCGTAAGACCGGCATGTGAACCAAATCGAGTTTTCTTTATTTTACATTTTGTATTTATTCCTCTCGATCTCGCACCGCATATGATGTCGTACAAGGACGCGTTCGCGGGAGTTTCGTCTTAGAGCAGTTCGTGCCCGCCGCGGTCGACAGGTTTGGCCTCGCGATGGTTCCGGACGCACACAACCAAGGCAGCTTTTCGTACCGCGATCCAAAAGCGCGGGGAGAGGCGCGAACGGCAGCCCGTAACTCATGGCCGTGTGCTTGAATCCGCCGTTTAGGGCAAGACACGCCCACGAAGCAACAGCAAAAAAAAATATTTAATAATAAGGAGAAGAAAAAATATTAATTGTTAAGTTTTTAATGGTAGGTGAGCTTGAATTAACCTGCTTTCGTCCTTTACCCACCCGAAATTCATATCGAAATCTTTCCGACTCTTCTAAATAACAAGTAAATAAAGCTAGTATAATGGCTGTCGGAGCCACTCACTGGCACCGCCGTACCGAAATGGCACACTGGCATGGGCGCAAGCGACTAAACAAACATGTTGCTTCTCCCAGCCACGACAAACGGCCTGTGTAAAATTGCGAATCACAAGAGGGGGGGGGATAATACAGCCAATTAGCCTATTCCGTCACAACGCGGCAGGAAGAGAGGCCAGGAATGAATACACCTTCATGACGACGAACAGACGCAAATTAAAAAGTAAACGAAGCGTGCGAGCGCGCGGAGGCGGAGCTTGGTGACCCCGAGAGCTCTCTGCAAGTATTGTTGTCGTACGTCTCATTTCTTCCGCGTCGCAAATATTTACCTCTGCCCCCGCACCGCTAGGTCGTTATGTACGTTCCATATTTATTTCCTTCCATTTCGTAGGCAGTTGTGTTTTGAGCGCCATCTTCACGGTCATCTCATTCTCAGCTCCATCCTCGCTATGGTGACTTGGTGGACTTGAACGCAGGGCGAGTCGAGTGCGCACGCACCCCGTCTGCGCCAAGCAACCCTTCAAAAAGGCGCGCCATTTCAAATCAACAACAACAATTATGCCAACGAAAGGCACAATTCTTTCGATGGATTATAAATGAACAGGAATTTGTCCGTTTCACCATTTATTTTTTTTTTCGAATAGTTTGTAATGGGTTTATTGGGTCGGGTTCCGACCTTGACAACTACTTTACACCGGTCAATAGATTTGCGCCGAGATTGCGACGGCAATGTATTCAAAGTCAAATTGATCCTACGTCCGCCTATGGATGGATTGTACCGCGGCCTTTTCCGAACAGACCGCGCGTTCGAGCGGACAACCGTGCCGTCGTCAATCAGGTCCAGTGACAGGCGGAGCGACGCGCAGGGCCACAGCAGGAGTCCAGCAGGAGCAGGTCGGCCAGAGGAGCGTTTCCTGCGCGCGGCCGTGTCAGTAGCAACTTACGTAATTAGCGCTAATAACAAACGTAAAATTACATGTGTAAATTACTCTGCGGGGATAATTGTGATCGGTGGATGCATGAGTATGAGAGAGCGAGGCGTGAGAGGGAGAGGGCAGGAGAGAGGGGAGAGAGAGAGAGAGAGCGAGCAGAGCGAAGAAAGGGGGAGAGTGGGAGAAGATAGAGGCTGGACTCGGAGGAGACAACGAATTGCGAGTTGTGAAGTCGTGAAGTCGTTGAAGTGGCAGGTGGAGAGGACATGGCAGACTGGTCTATCTTCGACCCCACACAGCACGCCAACAATCAGATATAACACTATCTAACACATATGTGATTACTTAGAAGCAATCTAAAAAAAGAATCGTCACATCTCTAAGCTATTCTTTTCTTACTCAGTCTTGGGTGTGTGCGCGATACGTGGTTCACTCTAATGTCCAAGGACAACCTTCTCCTGTAACTAGCACCGGACTTTCTGTGTGCCATAACTAGCTCAGATACCAATAGTTGTAACGTACCAAACACACATTTAGTGACTTAGCAAGAGTCCACTTTGATATCTGAATTCAGTTATGCACGCAGAAGTCCGTGCTTAGTTACAAAAATTGGTCTTACATTTATAGTGTTTTCTTCAACAATCACAAGAGGCTTCTAAGGAAACGAGGAATTCGCGAAAAATTTTGCTTCCTCTTCCTCTACACATCCAACTAACCTCTATTCTCTAACTCTCTTAATTTCTCAATCTAACTCTGTAACTCTCTTAATCTCAATCTAACTCTTGTAACTCTCTTAATCTCAATTCTCTAACTATCTCAATCTCTAAACTATCTCAATCTCTAACATCTCAAATCTTTACTATCTCAATCTCTTAAGTATCTCAATCTGTTAACCACACTCCTCTTTTTCTGAACCTCTTTCACCTCGGCTACAGGCGCTTCTTCCGGCAATGTCTGACAATGTTTACATCTCGGTCCAAATCCCTCGGTGGCCGCGCGCTCGCGCCGATGAGTTGCGCTTCGATGTCGCTGTCGGACGAGTCCTGATCGCATTTGTGCTGGCTTTGGCTACCGGCGGTTTTGAGAGCGAGCTTTTCCATTCCTGCTGCTGCTGCTGCTGCTCCGGCTCCGAGTCCAACTTGTATGGACGCCAGGTCACCCTCACCCCCACCTCCGCCACCAACCAACGCCCTTCCCTTTAGATCCAATCACACATGAGCCAATTTATCGGGCGACAAAACCTGCTCCCGATAAAATTCTCTCCGCTTCGAGCCCTTGTATTAATTGGCGGAAGAGATGGCCTGGCCGGGGAGTGTCGCGGGATTCGGAAGAGCGCGGGGCGATGGCCAGGCGCTGGAGCATGAAAGAGGAGCCGTTGAGTGGCCCCGGCCCACTATAGTTAGCAGTGATGGAGTTAATATTAACTCACATCGCATTAATTAACTTATAATGAGAAAGATAACTCTTGTATGAGCGAAGCTTTGCAGGCGGCCAGCAGCAGCAGGCTAGCCAAGCGAGCAGGCAGCAGTGCGAGCCAGCAGCGGAGCGGCATTAGCGGGAACAGTTTTGCATCAAACGAGCTTTTCTGACCTAAATGGGTTTGATCGAGGTGAGGAGACAGGTAGTCTTCCGCGCCAACAATATTTTATTTTTTTCTAATCGACTTTCAAATGTGGCCTGCGCCTGTCACTTTGGAGCGGGAGGGGGCCCGGCGGCGCTTCTCGCTCGTCCGCGCCCTTGTGTTCAGATCTATTCTGAGCAGACACAGATCAAGAGCCCCTGTGGGCAGGTAGCAGCCACAGAACACACTAAGCCCGAGTACAGACGGACGGACTCACGACAAGGAAGACACCCCACGGTAATCTTATAGTGGAATGACTATCCTTAAGGTGGGCTCGTATATACCATAAAAACGCGATTCGCACTATAGGCTGTTTTTCCAGGGACCCAGCAAAAGTCGCAAAAAGGACGCGGACCCGGACGAGGCGCCGCGGATGACTGCGCCAGAGGCAGACGATGTCAAATGACCAGATCCTTGGCCTCACGGCCACACACTGCAAATCAAAGGAGTTTCGGAGTAATTTATTATTCAGAGAAGATAATGCATGGCACCTGAATGCATATTACTTATTTTTATAAAGATGATAAAACACAAAGGGTGGAGTCATACATATCGATGTGTCGACGAGTTTGTTAGGGCAGTAATTAGGTTTATTTACTGTCCTCAAGAATATCTAACAGAGTCGTTTATGTTGACGATTATATTTCTTCTTACTCTTGGAAAAAGGGTGATAAGAGGCATTTATTCCCGAATTAAAATTTTTAAACTCGGCCAGAATTAAAAAAAAAAAAAAAAAAAAAAAAATTCCAGGAAATTTTGAGAAAACTAAAACTTTAAAGGGGAACATTCAGACGGGAATATTACGAAAAATTCTGAAATATAAGTTTCCTAAAAAATTAAAATTCTACTTTTGAAGCACCACATCACGTGTGCGGTCGGCGAGGCGCTAGCTCGCGGCGGAGAGGCCCACGGACGGCCGGCCGATTGCACTGGAATGCGATGCCGCACACTTTTATTTGGACAGCGCTAGCGGCCACGTGCAAGCGCAGATAAGAAACGCGACCGCTTTGCCACCTGGCAAATTTATTTCCGAATTTACGATCCGACTCCGAACGGTGCTTCACTTACAGGTTAGAGCAGCAGAAAAGGTTGGTGGGGGAGAGCGCAAGATGCCGACGAATCCGTCAAAGTCTTCTTATCGTCTCGCGCTTGGCTATGCCGAGGTGCATTTGAATGCCTTCCTAAATATCGAATTGAATTTAACGCTATCACGCGCGCAAGTAGTTCCCGGCGGCTGACGAGAGCCGCCTCGCTGGAGCGCTCCAGGCTCGGTCGGTCGGTTCGGACCGGACGGCGGCGAAGCGAGTCCATCACGGAAACGCAACCCGAAAACAAGAAGAGTTTTACAACAAAAAAAGGGGAAAACGATACACATCACGACGCGCTGTGGCGCCCCGCGGCTCTAAATTTTCCCTACCTCCATTAATTTAATCACGACGATCGCGGGTCGGGGATATTTTTCATCAGCTGTCACGGACGACGACCGTTCGCTCCGCTCGCAAACCACGCGCGCGACGTGCGCCGTGAGCGCGAAGTGCGATCTGAGAAGGACACACAACACCACCACCCACCACACGGCCGCCGAAGGATTATACGGGGCTTTTTAACCCCAATAAACACACTCTCTTCTCTTCTGCTCTGCCATCAAGTCTCGCCACGGGAAAGGAATGCCAGAGTCCGTGTTATCAAACGGATTACTGGACCGGTCAACTTTCGTTACGTGGGGAAGCGGTAGAGGAGGGAGAGAGAGAGAGAGAGAGGGTCGGGGGCGCGCCTAATGGGGGGGCCCCCAGGCCGGCGATTAACCCCGGCAACAGCACGGCAGCCAAAGCCCCCGACGCCGACCGCGCCGACGAGACGCCACCGAGGCGTCCGAGAAGAGGCGCCCCCCGGGACCTATACACCGGGACGTGCCGCACCGCCAAGCATGCGGGACGGCTGGCGACGGTCTGGGCGTCCACGACGGGAGGCACCCGCCCGAAAAAAAATAAAAAAAAAGGTTTCGTATATACGTGAAGGCAAATTATAAACAAAACCAAAAACCAAATTGTAAAATTACTTCCCCAGCTCAAAGGCAAAATGTGCATTACATGCCCACCTACGCATCCATACGACTTAAATGAACCTACTCGGGGTTCTTCTTATCACGTCGGTTTGGCCGGGTCCACCATGTGAAGCATTCGACCCTACCCCTCGGCTACCGGTAGGTGTATCCACGGCAAAACAAAAGAAAACAACTGTTTTTGCAGGCTATACAAAAAAAAGAATTTATGAAAAAAAATGACAGGAGCCAGAATGAAAAAAACTCATGATTGCCAATTTTTCATTAACATTATTATGTCGCAAGTGAAACCGACTGAGCGTTGCGAAACGAGCAATTTAAAATAAACACTACAGAGTCGCAAACAAATTATGTGAATACCATTACATGGTAACGAAATTCATGTTCCAAAGTCACATGGATCCGTCCATTGCTAGGAAACTACCATCAACCGGCGCAAACAACTAAAAATATCAAAAATACAAAACAAAAACACAGAACACAATCATTCTGAAATTTTTACAAGTTCCCACGCGCGTTGCAACCACACAAGCAAGAAATTGATGAATCTACTTCTATGCTCTCTACGTTTGTATTGAATTATGACCATCTCATATCTTCGTACCTCACCTTAAAATCGGTTATCATTTAATAGCGCAATTTACTACGTCGACACAGCAATAGCATCCCCAGCACATGCGCAGCCCAGGCCGCGGCAGAGCAGGCAGGCAGTGTGCAGCAGTCAGCCCATGCGAGAGAGAAATCAAGAAAGAAAAAACAGAACACAGACATGCAGTTCCAAGACACATAAAAGATAGCTTACATGCCCCTTCACCCTGCGCATGCGCAATGACGCATAGGACGTGACAAGGACACCTAGAACAAAATACTATTTATCAGGTGTATTACTATTCTCAATGCAAGAGACTCCGTGCTAAGAGCCATCTACAACATTTCACAAAAAAAGATAGAATCACCTATTACAAAGTAACGGTGTATTCGGCGAGGTAGTATATATAAGGAGAACACGTGTGAGGGAAGGTGTGATATCTGAGACGAGAGAAGGAGTATTAGTGTGGGGATGACTCCAGTGTGTGAGCTAAAGGCGAGTAGATGGAATGTTGACGTCTAATGTTGAATACTACAGAGAAAGAGTTACGAATGTGACACGGCGATCACCTTTCACTACTCCATTCTTTCATGCCTCGAGTAGGATATAGAACGAGAGACCCGAATCGAAAGCGGAAAAGACATAAGAACGACGTTAGAATCGTGCTGAAATATATGTGTTGACAGATACGGCAGACTAATAGTGTCTGGACTGAGAATGTAGAAGGTGGAAGGAGGAGCTAACTTTTCTAGAGAGAGGGATACGAGAGGAGATTACGCTGGCGAGATTACGTATAGGAGTTGAGGAGGTGAGACTTTACAATGGTGAAAGAGCAACACGGAATCAGACAGAAGACAAGGGTGTCCAGCAGATTGAGATATGCGACGAAAATCAGGTAAGTTGAAGAGAGGATCGGGGGAGACAAGCAGCGAGAGTGAACACAAGGAAAGGATAGCAAAGAAAAGAGAAGAGGGCAGAGCACGTATCAACCTCGACTCAGGACAACAATAATCAGAATGGACGCAACTATAATAAGAGCATCTACGCACCGTAGTGGAATAGTGAGCAGCTACCGCTTTGTGTCGGACTCATGGGCTCAAATTGCGCAGTGAGACAACAGACATTACCCTTTTCTCAATTAAATATATCCCCTATCACTCCTCGTCCTACATCTCTCTCCTCCACGCACATCCTTTGTCGGAGCGTTCTGAATAAAGAACGTCGTAGGGCGCGCCAGCTAGAACTAAGTTACAACTTACTTTCCCATCTCTCAGTACCTTAATTCCAAGATCAACATAAGAGATTAACGTAGAGCCCCAACTTAATGTTGGAGTATACCAAATTTACATGACAACCTGTATACACGCCGTACTACGTCTAAGCGTCTTCAAGAGTAAAAGTGACACACAACAACAAACATAAGTGTTAGACCAAAATCGACCACGAACAAGTGCCAACAACAAATGACAAATGTCCCCCCACAAGACAAACCACAATTCTAATAACAAAGAGGAACAATTGGCTAAAAGAAACATCATGAAATAGTCTAGAGCATCAGCAAATTCGAGAGCAAGGTGTCAAAAACTCAAGGTATACGCGAATAGGTCAAGCTTTTCAAAAGTTGGCGATCTTTACAAACAGAAGTCCAGATTAACTATCCGTCTAAGTACAATCATAGACCACACAACAGTCATATGGGAACAACTTAAATTATAAAGCTGACGGGCAGTTGTGCAATAGCAAAAACTCATAAAAATGTTACTATAGCATTCTACCTAATCATTTACAGAAAAATGCGAGAAGCAAACAACATAAAAACGACACAGAGAGTGAACTCAATCTCAAAAAAATATCAGCCGCAACAAAAATTGCACTGTAAAAAAGCTTTTGTTTGAAATTTCCCCAACTAACTAAGTATTTCACTAGACAGAGACAAATTTATGACTTGCATGTTAATTAAAGAAAAAGAATGTAAACAAAAACGAAAACTCACCTATGAGAAGAGATGTAAACAATCTTCGTTGTTTCCCTACCAGCACCTTAGACGAAACTTTTGAAATTTTTTTCGTCATTTTGTAAATGAGAAGAAACAAAACAAAAAAACCACAAGAACATATGTGACAATTTGAAAAGAAAAGAAAAGAGAAAAAAACGAATTCGAAGTAAGAATGAAAAAAAGAAAATTGAAGAAAAGAAAAGAACAAAATTGAAAAGAGAAGCGAATGAAAGGAAATGATCGAAAACAAAACTGAACCGAAAGATGGAGAAAGTTGGTAGAAATGTCAGAAGTTATGGGAGTTTGGAAATGGAAATTTGAACCAAAATAAAACAAAACGGTTAAAAAAACCGCTAAACAGATCCGATAAGCAGTTGGGCTCCGTTATCGCGAGGAAACTGGGCATTCCATACTATAAGTATTTGGGCTGCTGTTTTTGGGCCTTAAAACAAGAAGCCACACAATAAACTTAGAATGTGGCTTGTCCACATTCAAAAGTTTGTGATAATTAAGTGGTTGAGCTATCCATATCTGTATATACTACTCAAGATACATTTCCCGAGTAATGCTCGATTTTAATATAGTTGGCAAAGTTGCGAAAAACAAACACGAACCCGAAATGACCCAAAAACCGGCCCGCAAAAATGGGTCATGAACAAGAAGATTTAACCGAAACCCATTTTTTTCCAAACCCGYAAACCTGTTTTAAAATGTTGACCGACCTGTTACCGATCTGATCGACCGATTTGTCTAGTATAATAACTTATAAATGTGTTTAATTATGTACAAATCACAAATATCAGTCAATGTAATAAATATTAATATTGCAAAACTCCATTTGTTGCAATAAAAAGGAAGCAGAATATGCGTTTCGATAAAAAAATTACTAGTGAGTACGGTCAGATTATGCAATTTTTAGCTTTTAATAAAGCCCTATTACTTAGACAATCTTTTGCAAATAATAATAATAATAATAATAATAATAATAATAATAATAATAACAATAATAATAATAATAATAATAATAATAATAATAATAATAATAATTAGATTCAAATAAATATATAGTTTAATGAACAATTTTTAGTTAGTTTAGTCACATTATATATTTTTCAAGTCTTAAAAACCTTAATAATTGATTTAATTTTTCACCATATTAATAATGATACAAGCGAAACATGTACTGCGTAGCATTCTTTGATGTTGGTTGTGGCTCAGAGCCTCAGACATTGACATCAAAAGAGATTGTTATGAACCAGGACATATTTACTCCCTTCGTTTTTTTATTAGTTGTTCCACTTTGACTTTTGCACTATTCATTGAGCTCTTTTTAACCTCCAATAATTGTTTATGCATAAGAAAAAATATAATGTTGTGAGATCTTATTAGTTTCATGACTTTCATCTAGTTATTTACGCTTCAAATGGCTCTTTCTCCAATTCACCCTTCAACTCACCCTTCACACCAATTCCCTCATCCTCCTTTGACTCCATCATGTGTACTCCATCATTTCTAGCATTGGAGGCACTTGGTTGGGATGGTTGGATGTACTTGGGTGTTTGTTGGGCTAAGTTAGCCATATTACCCTCAAGAGCTTTCAACTTAGCTCAAAATTATTACTTGTCCTCTTTCAAGAACTCTTGGTCTTGACTCTTAAGGGTGTTGAATGATAGGGATGTTTTTGTTTTGGGTGGGAAGTGGATGGAAATTTTGTGGGTTTTKATTGTAGTTGAAATGGGGTGGAACTTGATTTCCTCTTAKCCCCATGAATTGCCCTTGCATGCCTCCTTGGAAATTGGGATGTTGGTAGTAGGGATTGGGTTGAGTGGCTTGGAAAGGGGCTTGGGCATGGGAATTAGCATAACTACCAACGTTTTCTTGATAACCAAATCCTCTTTGGTTGAATTGTCTTTGGTTACCATAACCATTCCCACCTTGAGGGTKGAAACCCCTTTGGTTAGAATTGTTTTTGGTAGCCAAAGCCATTCATTTGGCTCGGTTGGTTGTAGGGAGCCCTCATTGGCCCAAAAGCACTAGGGTTGC
>SNQN01007782.1:0-14474 GCA_008642245.1 Bassia scoparia | reverse complement strand
AATTCTGACCAGGAGACAACAACAACAATAGCATTGATCCCCAAGATGGTCAATTGCATGAAACAAGAAAGTATATCTTGAAGTCATCTAGCCGATTCCTCTTCCTCCATAAACTTCTAACTGAGTGCTCCCCAAACCCATTTTCTTCGCATTTTTTAAAATTATCTTCATCCAAGTCATACTTGCCCTCCTTCAATTTCTTCAAAAATCTAACTATCTCAACTGTTACCTAGGTTGCACACGGACAAATATAGTGGAGACGGATACAACAATGGAAATGAGAAACGTCATCTAGAAAGAAAAAAAAAGGTATTGGTGTTAAATTGGAGTGAAATTGTGTACGTGTGTAATGCCTTATACTCTAATGTTTGGGAGAAAATTAAATATCTAGAGGTGAAAGAGACACAGATCTGACAGATTATAATACCTCTATCATTATGAGCCGGCAATTTCAACAAACAAAAGACACAAGCAGGTGTATGATAAAAATACCTTAGCAAAGAGTGGTAGAAATTCCCTGGTTTAGTCATTAGCTCACATATTTTACACTTCATCCGTTTCAAAATACTCGTATCACTATCTAAAATAGGTGCATCACTTTCTTTGYTGGGCAAAAAATTCTCTCTATCTCTCCCCCTCCCCGATTACATGGGTTCACATATTTTCTCTCTCTATCTACCTCTATCTCTATCTCTCTCTATATCTCTTTCCTCTTTAAAATATATCTAGAAATCCGTGTTTTCCAAATTGATGYGAGTATTTTGAAATGGAATACCACATTCCATCATCTACATTTGGAATTCTACATACTTTCAACTGCAATTTAATAGAAATAATAACATACTTCCTCTGTTTCTCTATCATCCCATAGTTAACCAAACCACACATATTAAGAAAGTAGGAATGCACCTTTATAAATAATGTTTGACAATCAAACTGAAATTTTAGAAAAATGCCAATCATATTAGGAATTTCTCAAGAGAAAAGTATAACAATCATAGTGTACAGTCTCCTAAACATAACAATGAAATAATGGATGAAGTCAAGAATCAACCGTARTATATACTTGTATTACTAAAATAAAAATTATGAAATAACAATTCAAGTAGCCTTATGTTCTCGAAGTCCTATTCATCACAATGTGAGTCGCACAATACCAGAGGTAAAGAACATAATCAGGAAAGTCACTGATTTTGGCTTCCAATTAATTAATTTTCATTCAACTAAAAGAATAGAGGACCGAGATTGAGAAARTATAATTTTGGAAGGAAACAAACTCAACCACCAATTGAATTTACGACACACACAACWAAGGCAAGGATAAAACAGGTTGATCAATTGCCTACTTAATCCTAATTAATAGCGTGAGTGCAGTTTGGGTAAAATGTTTGAAACTTAGTTATAAACTTAAAGTGCAAGAAAACGCCTCTWTGTATCCTCCAGAAATTTCAATGTGATTTTATTGCTTTGGGAAATCTCCTTACCTCTCCAAACTCCAAAGTAATGAGATTGGTATTGTGATTACACTGATCATTAATAACGCTCAGTATTCTCCTCAGTTCTCCATATTTTGCAGGTTTTACTCTAACTTTAGCTTAATTCCTAGCAAACTACTACTACTGCACTTACAAAAAAAGTTAGCCAAGTAATATTGCACCTACAGATGAAAAAAAGATTGACACAAATTAGGCATAACGGCCATCTATGTTACTTGGACTCAGATGAAGTGTCAAATTAAACATGGGTGTCCAAGCATTGGGCTCGCCCRTTTTCTTGAAAAAAGTAGTGTTTTTTGTTAAAAAATGAAGTGTCAAGTGTCCGAGTAACATAAACGGCCATTAAATAAAAATTGAAGAAGGAATGCATCCTCAATAATCTAGAGATTTCAGCCCAAACAAGAGATCATATTTCCTCATCAATCACAAGTCAATCTGCTTTGAAGTGAACTAATCACAAATTTTCTGCAAAAGGTGATCCTCATAAYAGCCWAAAACTGCATCTTTCAAAAAAGTTATCATTCAACAGAATTTCCCAAATGAAGGCATACCTCTGATGGAGAGATACGGCGGGGAACCAAAGAACCTCCAAGTTGAATGAGTCCGTCAGTAGTGAAAAATGTGATTTTGTCCTCTTGAACCCACTGAATGCCTACAGAGTAAATCCACAGAGTCGGGGTTGAAATGACATACATCTAAGGACAGTAATATTGTGAATTTTATATGATAGAAACAAGTAGAGGGAAGGTTGTTAAAGAAGCAACTTCAATCATAACACTCACACTTGAAAAAGTGACATTACACTATGCTGTCAAAGAAAGAATCCAAAGAGGGGGGCTACTATGCATTTTTCTCCCATTCTCTCCCCCAACCCCATCTAAACACAACCCCTCAACCACCACCCACAAAAAGAAGGGAAAGAAAAATAAATAAAAAAGCTGCTTCATCTAATTTGCAGCTACTCCTAAGTCACATTGATTATAATTTTCCTCTGAAGTCTGAACAGCACTCCTGGATGTCATGGCTCAATTGATAGGCAGTGGTAAATGATGACTTCTAAAGTTAACTTGTCAGGAAAATCACATGTCCATCCCAACAGAGTGCAGTAGTGCGAGTCAATACATTATACTCCTTCCATTCAAACATACTAACAGAGTTTATCAACAATGATTGTGTAACTTCAAGGCTTCGGTATTTTCACACCACAACAAACAAAATATAAAGGTCAATCAAATGCTGAATACCAGAAGATCCAAATCCAAACTTCCTTCAAAAACAATGAATTGAAAGGTGAACTTCCTTTCAAGAGACCTACTTCCTTTCAACAATTCTGCAAACTGAACAACATCCCTTAAACAAGTCTTGTAAGCATCAACAACAATTTGTTTTACATTCATCATTACATTCTTGTTTTGAGTTTTATACTAGTCACTTTTACATTCTACAGAGGCAATGAATTAACATGATTGTTGTCCTTGGCATCTAGCTCTTAGTAATAGCAACTTAGCAAGTTTCCACTAACATGCTCGTTGTCCTATGCATCTAGCTTTTAGTAACAGCAAGTATCCAATAACATGCTCGTGGTTCTGTGCATCTAGCTCTTAGTAAAATCTAGCTCCAACAACACCATTCGTCCATTCTCCAAATTTTTGGMCAAACCACTTGACTATTTGGTGTACTTTGCGTACATTATAGGGATGATTTGTGTAACTTTATTCTTGCATAGGTGCATGCATTTTTATAAAAAATCAATCGAAGCCTTAATCCCATAAGTTGGGTCATTACATGAACCAAAATGATTATTATTCACGGCAACCATCCACAATGATCTTCTTCCTCCATTCTTTATGATAAAAAACCTTATTCTCATGCAAGTTCTCTTATTTCATATATTTCCCAACTCCTTCCAACTATGTCATTTTTGGTCTCCTTCGACCTCTTTTAACCTCCACATGATCACAAGTTCACAACCTTCCACTCTTCTAGTCTTCTTATCATTGTGTCTAGTGGTTTCCGACTTCCATGCTCAAACCAATACAAACAATTTTCCCCTTAATTGTCCTCAAGGTCTACAACACCAACTCTCCTCCGAAAATCCTCATTTCTTATTTATCCCTTGGAGTGTAATGCCTACCTTCCATTTGAGTTCCTTCTTAGATACCCAACATTTTGTACCACATAATAGTTGTCCTATAGCATTCAGTAAGATTTCTTGCATTATTTAAAATCACTAGAACGCTGCCTTTTCAAATAGAATTGGAGCTAAGAAGAACTGAAACAAGTGGAAAATAAGTGCTAAAAAACAAGGCCTAACACACCTCCTTCACCTTTTGACGCTTTCCAATATGGTCTTAAGAGTTCAGAATTATCTTTGGATCTAATTCTTTTCAATGTGTGTGAAAGTGAAATAAACTCCAAAAAAAAAGGCAAAATTACTTCACCATAACAAATGAAACAATCATTACCAAGCCTGTAAGACAGCATTCGTATCAAAATGCTTCTTTCTAGTACATAATTTACCAGTAGATTAATGAAAATAAATCTTGTTCTCAATGCAGCATGATAAAAATACCTAATATAATCATTCCATATTAAAGAAAAGAAACTACACAGTATTACAGAATTAATGCCAAGTTGCCAACTAGTTAATCTAACTACGGTATGCATTATTCCAAAATGATCCCAACTAGTTTAAGTTGAACTTTTCCAACTCAAAAAGGAAATTCAAATCATAATTCTTTAAAATTTGTGWGATGTTAACATCAATCGTAATCAACACGGCAACAACATCAAATTCTCAAACAGAAACAACTTGATAAATACATTTCAAAACAATGATCAAATTTCTAAATGTAGAAATTCCGTGAAACGAAATCAATAAAGAGAGACTCAACATCTCCATAATTAGTGAATTCTATCACATGCAATTAGCATTAAAAACAGAAAGCATTGATCAAATTACATAATATAGCATAAAACATGTTAAAGAAGACTCAAAATGACTTGAATTCAGAAATTGAATCACATTCACTACCACAATTAACGATAGAATTGAAGAAATACCAGAGTGAGAATCTTGATCGAATTGAGGATCCCACGGGTAAGAGCCATAGTCAAAGTCAAAGTGATCACCACCAGAAGACGACGACGAAGAAGAAGACGATGATTTGGCAGAAATGCGAAAGAAACGAGGTCGGAGAAAGCAGGAGAAGCGCTGATGATGGAAGTTGCTAGTAGGAGTGAGTGAGAAAGAGGAAGACAATTCGCGGTGATGAGGAGAAATGGATGAGAATGGTGATGAAGAAGAAGAGACGAAGCAGAGTGCAGTAGCTTCCGCCATTGATGAGAAGTTGAAGAAGAAAAGAGGAAATTTGGAAGAGAGATTGAAATATCTGAATGAGTGTTGTGTTGAAGAAATTGGACAAAAAAGAAAGAAAGAGGAAGAAGAGAGAATGAGAGATGATTGACGCCACACAATAGGAAAGCGAGGAAAAGGGTTATGATTTATGAACATGTGAGCGAAAGGTGACGTGAAAGATTCACACTTTGACTTGTAAACCAGGCTAACTACTKGTAGTATTCWTTTARCTTCCTTTCGACTTTAGATAAGGTAATACGAAGTAACTGGTAGTCTGGTAAGCACGAATTCAACTTGAGGTGGGCAATTGGGCATGAGTGCATGACCGCATGAGTCGTGTTAGACTGTTAGGTACTTAGGTTTAGTCCATGTTAGAACAATAAGAGGGTAGTAACGGATAATCACTCCAAGGCACGGAGAATACGCTTTCGGTGTGAATTGTTCTATTGTGTTGAATTACCGGGTTACCAGAATAGAATTAACTAATGAGTGGTACAATGAAGAGAACACTTACTTTATTGATCTACAAAGCAAGTCAAGAAAAAGAACTTTGTGTTTGAATTTGTCGAGAACACTCTCTGAAAAGTTTGCAGAGTTTCAAAGAGAAAGCAAGTAATCAACAAGAGAAACAAGAATGTATTTCAGTGTGTCTTGCAAATGAATCAAGCCTTGCCTTTATATAGGCACTTAGGAGTACTCCCATTTATGGAGTGTAACCCCCATATCAATGCAATCAATAGCCAAATCAATATAAGTTAATGGTGTTTAAAACCATTCAAACTCATTACTAATTGATATACAACAGCTATAATCCATTTAAATTACATATCAATTGCATTAATAGCGCACCCAAGGACAAACCATCAATAGCATAGGATAAAACCTGATCGCACATTAAAAGCGATCAGGAGCAAATGGCGTGGCGCCACCAGTATGCGTGACGCCATATTGTGCCAGAGCCAAATGGCGTGGCGCCACACTGGTGGCTTGGCGCCATTTGGCCTCTGGTCGTTTTTCCGCCAAATTTCTTCCTAATTTGGTTTTTACTCCAATTAGCCCTTTGCTATGACTTGTCCGTTATATTTACTTATCAAATTCATTTGTTCAAGGTCCATTTATGCATAAATGTTCCAACAGTCCATTTGCTGAGTCCGTGTAGAAAAAGTGGAAACTTATATCCACGCAATCAAATTGCAAATTGTTCAGATAACGCTATAAAGTATGAATACCACCAAAATGTATTAAATGTATACCTGTTCTAAAATAAACGAAGTGATAGTTATTTCGTCAAAAATGTTTTCTAGGAGTATGCTCTATAGTTGTCCATATTTGGGAACCTCTACATCAGAAACCCACCAAGAGAATATTTATCACTTTACTTGTTACTATCGGTATATATGAGTTTTTATGTTTGTCTTCTTTTATTRTTTACCATATACACTTATTTGCGTACGACTACTTTGGTAAACCAGTCATACAYACTATACTTAATATAGTAACCAAACGTAGTATTATGCATAATAATACGTAATGTTTTGTATGTTCTCTTATATTCTTGTCCTTTGAGACATAATCAGGCTAAAATTAAGTAAAATTAAAAATTAATTTTTAAGTAAAAATGATGCAGCCTTTATAATTTTTATACTTTATATCTTATACTTTTACGACTTTCTTTGTTTTTCGAACCCGCGATCTCTTGCACAGATTTTGGGATCTCGGACCACTACTGCCTGCATCCCAGTGTGATAATTCTTGCAAACTTTATATATTTAACATATACATATTAATACTATTCTTTCTACTTACACTACACTATTATTTATTTTTCATTACCTATAAACAGTTCATTGTACAGTTATGATTTATCCTCTATAAAARGTGGATTACTCTTACCCTTTTCACCACAAAATCTCTTATCTTATCTTATCCTTTTTACATCTCACTCTAAAATTTTYATCTTCTTCATCCTCCTAATACTCGACCACCATGGCACCAGCCGACGATGATTAATCCCCTCCGACTTTTACTTTTGAAGAAGATTTAAAACAAATACAAATTTATTTACTCCTAATTGCGAGATTATTTGTATTACCTATAGCATTAGTACATTTCATGTTAACACAAAAATAATCTCTTATTATTGTTCTTATTAATATTGTTGTTATTTATGATGTTGTTGTTATTGTTCATGTTTTGTTATTTAACATGTTTTTCAACTTATTATTTTTCGATTGTAAATTTATTTGTGTTTTTAACTATAAACTAGTATTTTTGGCCCGGGCCTTGCCTCGGTCATACGTTTCTTCCTTCTTTTTTGTAATATTTTAATTTGTCTATTAATTGATTTCATCGGGGTTTATACATGCGATGTATAAAAATCTATGTAAAGAAATAATGATTGACAAAAAAGTCATGCAAGCCTTGAAACTTCATACAAAATAGAAAACATAAATCATAGGACTCTATTTTGAAGGAAATTTTAAAAGTTAATACAACAGAAATTTGAAATTTAATACTTATAAAAAAGAAAAATATTCTAATTTGTTTTTCGTTATTTATGTCATCAAATGTTGCACTACTTTTAAATTAATCAATCCACGTGTCCCAAGTTAAAAAGCGATGTATTTTTATAGATCAATCGAAGGGATCGAGCAAAARAAATTTTATACTTCGACCGTTTTTTTATATTCATATCATTTCCTTTTTTTAGAAGTTGTTATATACTTGCACCATTATCCAAATTTAGAATGTGGTCTCAACTTAAATATAATTTTTTTTCCSTATGAATATTATTGCATAGTGTTGGATRATAATATACGGAGTAATCCCCTTTTGTTCATGCCTAAAAAAAAGATAGAACAATTTCTCATAATTCTTATTATTAAATGTTCAAACAACAAAAGTAACTTTTCATATGGATTAGTAGTTAAAGTCTAATTTTTATTAAAAGTGATGTACTTTACAGACAAATAAATCAAAGCTTTAACAATTAAACAATATGCTTTAAAAGAATGATATTTAAGACAATAACAAAAGATAGTTGAGTTGGTAAGTATGTATTTATTCGCAAGAAATGTGTTGAGTTCGATAATAAACTAACGGGGAGGAATTAATGATATTAGTTTATTATTGTATTATTAACTAACTACTCGTATAAAAAAATTTGATTGTAGCTAATATGGGTGATTTGATAAAAAGACAATTCAACATTCTTGACCTATCCGGTCATAAAAATTCTTGGAATGGAAAGTGGACGCCCAAATGAATTCGAAAACCCAAGGATTGGAGCATGCTATAAACGATCCTCCCACTGAGAAAAATGCATATGGAACCACAGTTGTAAAAMCTGTCACTGAGCAAGACAAGGCAAAAGCCTTGGTGCTGCTTAGGCACCACTTGCATGAAAGTTTAAAAACTGAGTACCTCTTAGTTGATGATCCCAAAGAATTATGGGACAAACTTAATGAGAGGTATGGACACCACAAAAGGGTGCTCCTCCCCAAGGCCCAGTTTGAATGGACCAATCTGAGGTTCCAGGATTTTAAATCAATCAATGACTATAATTCCAATCTGCATAGAATAGTATCTATATTGAGATACTGTGATCAGACAATCACTGAACAAATGATTGAGAAGACTCTCACCACCTTCCATGCAAGCAACATATTGCTGCAAGGAGCAAATGTGAAAGGAGGTCAAGGAAAGTTCTCTGGATATGAGTGTCAGTTGATGCTGTTGTTGAACAGAAACAATGAACCTCCTTAAGGAAAAATCATAACCTTAGACCAAGTGGGTCTTTGGCATTTCACGAGGCAAATGCAGTTGAGAATCCCAACCCATCTAAGGAAAATGCAATAAAAAGAGCACAACAAGAAAAACGTGCGCGGGCGACCGTGTTAGCGACGATTTTCTGGTCGCTAACACACATTAGCGACGATTTTCGGTCGTAACGTAGGTCGCAATAAATACGTCGCTAAAAAAAATTAGCGACCGAAAATCGGTCGCTAAACCTTTAGCGACCGTTATTTGCGACCGATTTATTGAGTAAGAAAATTGGCAAAATTTAGAGGAAAATCAGAATTCGCGACCGATTTTTCGGTCGCTAAAATTAGCGACCGACAAATCGGTCGCTAATTCTGATTTCCCTCCAAAAAAAAATGGAGGAAAATTGATTAGCGACTGACTGTCGGTCGCTAAATCCAATTTCCCTCCAAAAAAAATGGAGGAAAATTGATTTAGCGACCGACTGTCTGCGCTAAATCATTCCTCAATTTTTAATTATCGAAGCTTTTCTAATTTATAACTCGAATCAATATATGAATAAATTGCATTACAGTGAACATTGGGACAGAGGCATTACAGTGAATATTATTACTATTTCAAGGTAACATATTAAATGCTGATATATTATCAGTTAATACTTAACTCTACTTTAGGTGGGGTAATATACGGCATAAAAAGACACATGGAAAATAATAGCACATCTTTAACAATAAAGTGTGAAGGCTTTTACATATCATTATTTAAGGCTTTTTACATTAGATTAATATGTCAAACAAGGAATCACACTCTGCTACACACACAAGGTTTCATAACATTATACAAAACGATGGTATCAATAAATTTTTAATTCATCGTTAAGGATTTCCTCGCAGAAAGATGCAATAATCCTTAAGCATGTAAAGTAAAAGAAATGTGTTGTTGAGACAAGTTACCATGATGTTGCAGCACCCAGCAACACAATCTGTCACTAGCATTTGGATAATATAATCAACACGTAACTAATTTGTCCTTTCCGTGAATTCTTTCTTTGGTAAAACACTCTTGACTAGCATTTTGAGCCCAAAAATCTACAAAGAAATTCAGAATATTTAGAGTACATTATACATATTAACACATATGAAGAGGGCAACCTGTTGTGTATTGAAACTTGAGCGAGAGAAAGACAAGGAAGCATAAAGACAGTTTATCAAGTACCACAGTGAATCACATCTTGAGACAAGGGGAAAGCCGTAAGCCTAAATTCAATTACATAAACTCCAAACAGAACGCAAGACACAAATACATAGATCAATATTCAACGAAATATGTAACATATTAGGATGAGAACAAGAACGGCAACCTGTACGTTCTAACATAAATATCAGTATTAGAGAATACAAACAGCCTTGCCAATTTGCAAAGTCTATACATTTTACAGATCGCTACTCACACTACATGAAAGTTCTAACAAGCATGGCAGTGTTTGTTACTCTGGTTGCATTTCTTTGAGAAGGGACAAGAAGCTAAATCAATTTGTAGTCAATACAGATTACATCCTACAACCCTTATGAATGAGATAAATTAATGATAGGAGGAGTGAAGAAATTATAATGTGCGGAACGAGGTCGCAGAAGGAACTTTCGGATCGACTAAATATCGGTCATAATAGCGACCGACTAAATATCGGTCGCTAAATATCGTCACTCGACGACGAATTTCTAGTAGTGGGAGGGTGGCGAGAGGAATTTATAATGCCGCGGACGAGGTCGCAGAAGACTTTGCGATCGAAGGCTCGTGACCGTAGAAATACCTTTCCTAAGAACAATAAGCTAATAGTCACCAACATGGAAACGCATCAACCAAATTCCTCAAAGGAATGATCAATGCTACAGTGTGGCATGACAGGCATTGGGGACCTGAAGTCGTACCGCAGAATAACATTTGGTAGACTTGTTATCAGGCGTTTTGGGAAGGGTAAAATGTCGAAGCTAATTTAATGTGAAGAACACACCCATCACAGCTTGATGTTGTCTGATTTATATAATAGGTGAAAATAGGGACACCGAAAATGAATTTGTCATCGGGAAAGTAGCAACGCTAAAAATCAAAGACTAAAATATTCGTCCATGTACTACCATTAAGTGTGTTTCCAGTTTAAGTTTCTTTTATGTTTTGGAAGGACCTACCTCATTATGTTTTGTTTTTGAAGAATTTTTATGTTTTTGTTGTAATTTGATTACCATCATAATATATGTTATTTTGCTTTTGAACTGATTATAACTTTATTTATTATCGAAGAACTGAATTTGTCTGTTTGATGATCCTAATATCAATGCATTCTCACTAGTAGAAAAACCTCAAAAGCTGCGCGCCTCAAAGTGCGGTTATGTAAAAACCGCATTTTGGAGAGTCAAACAAGCTGCGTGTTTTACAAAGAAAACGCACAGCTTTTAACTGACTTAGGTAGCAAAAAAAATTGGAAAAATCACAAAAGCTGCGGTTTTGTTAAAACCGCAGCATTTGGGTCTTAATATTAACCAAAAACACGGTTATGATCCATATGGCTTTGCTCACTATCTCGGCCCAAATATCAGGCCTTTATAAACCTAAAGCCTAAACTCTAGTCTCTCTCCTCCTCATTATCTTACCGCTCTTTCTCCTCCCTTCTTCTCCTACTCCTTCTTCTCTGCTAAGCTTCTCTATCCCGTTGCTTTCTCTCTACTGCTCGATCTCTTTCTCCTCTTCTCCTTCTCCTCTTCCTCTCTTTTACTTCACCTCTCGTTGGCTTTCGTGTTTTTGATGCATCTTCGTCTTTCTCATCGCCGTCTGCATGTTCTCAATCTCGTCGTGCTCGATCTTAGGGTTTGGTAAGTTATTGTTTTTATTTTCTTATGTCGGATTTTTACGATTTTTTTGACATTTCTTAATTTTGTTTTTCGATTTTTTAATTTTGTTTCTTTTTATTTATATTTTCCTCGATTAGGTCGAATTTTATTCTCAGGTTTCGCTCTTTTTTTTTTTAATTTGATTTTGCTGTGAATTTTCGACCTTCTGATATATATATTTGTGTTTGTGAATTTTTTTTTGTGGGTTTGTGTATAAATCAAGTATATTTCTGGGAAATCTTTTTATTTTCTTAGTTTTCTAATTTTTTCTATTACGTCAAATTATTTTTTTCTGGTGTAAGGTGATCAGTGGGTTTCTTTTGTTTGTTTTTTTTTTGTTTTGATTTTTTCGTTTTGATTTTTTAGGGTTGATTTTTAGTTAATCTTTCTTCTAAGCTTGTTCGAATTTTCTAGAAACAAATGTTCGAACTTTTTCTGGGTTTATTGTTCTTTTATTTTTGATTTTCGGTTTCTTAGATCTATTTCTGGTTTCTTTAGATTGATTTTTAATTATTTCTTCAGATTTTTGTCTTATTTATTTGCTGATTTTTTACACATTAGTTGTAAATATTATATTCTAACTTATTTTTGTTCGTAATGGCTGATTTTGCTGATTTTTTTCGCTAATTTGATGTTTTCTAATAACTGGTTTTTGTTTTTTGTGCTGATTTTTTGTTCTAAATATTCTGGTCATATTGTTGTTGCTGGGAATCTTATTGTTGTTGTTGAGGTTTAATAAATTTGTTGTGCAAGTTGCGGGGTTTTGTTGTTGGTTGCTTATTTTGTTTTGAGCTTTTGACTTTTTACTGGTATTGATTGAAGTCTTAGTAGTAATTACGATTTTATGGTTTTTATTAAACCTCGTCTTATTTTTGATTTGACAAGTTATGTGTATTATTTGATATGGAATGATATCTTGATTTTAAATTAAATTCTAAACTAATTTCCACATGCAGATATCTTATTATTTCTTCGTTAAAATCTGATAATTAAGAATAACAATTTTTTTTTACTGCAGGTGCAGATCTTTGGTTGCAAAAAATAATATTGGAAGACATTCTCAACACATTGGTGGATTATTGCGACAACATTAGTGATTTTTTTGACAGGGACATTATTATCCTGAGACATGTATTAATTTACTCCTTGTACTTGAACATATATTTTTGGACATTTAGTCTTATTGAATACATAATTGATTTTGGACCTATAAAAGATCAATAACAAAAATTACTAGCATCATGTAATCTTTTTTCTAATTAAAGAAATTAATCATTACCAATTGAAACGTGTTTATTTATCCTTTGTGAAATAAAAAAATTTTTTTTTTTATTTGTTACTAGCTAGTCACAAAGCTGCAGTTTAGCTAAACCGCAGCTTTGAGGGAGGTCAAAAGCTGCGGGTTTTACTTAAAACGCACGCTTTTGACCCCATCAAAAGTGCGGTTTTTAGCTTAAAACTGCCAGCTTTTGACCCTCAAAAGCTGCGGTGTTTATAACCGCCAGCTTTGACGAATTTAGTTCAAAGCTGTCGCCTTCAAAGCTGTTTAAAACCGCAGCTTTTTGCTATATTTAACCGCAATCTTTTGCATCGTTTTGTTGTACTAGTTCTAGACAGTGGAGTTCCACATACTACAGTTTTAAAATAACTCAGCAAGTTTTCGATGAAGTATGTCTAACAACGTGTTGTTACGACATATAATGCTCAGCGACAACGAAATCTGATAGAATGGGTTACGGTACAATCAATAATGCACTTTACTCGAGCAAGTCTCGAAGAAACCTTATTAGTTTTAAAGATGTGCGTCAAAAGGGCTATCGTTTAGAAACAATGATTGAAGGCCAAAAGGAGTACTTATGTCTAACAAAAGAAGAAGATCGCAAGAGATRTATTTATGAAAAATTGTCAGCATATTCATCGGGACTATATTATCATTGATATACGTCAAATTGAAATAAACATGATATCTAACCAGAAGTTAGATAACGAAAAAATTGTTCATATTATGGCATGACCGATTGGGTCACCCGGGCACGGGAATGATTAACAAAATTATCGAAAGTTTAGTTGGACATTCAATCAAAGATATCAGAGTCTCTAGCTCAGATAAATTAGCATGCACGGCATGCTCACTTGGCAACTTAATAATAAGGTCATCTTTGAATAAAATTGCCACTGAGTCTCCTTCATTTTTATAGAGAGGATTCAAGGTGACATTTGTGGACCAATTAATCCTCCAAGTGGACCATTTCGATACTTTATGGTGTTGATTGACGCATCAACATGATGGTAACATGTAAGCCTCTTGTCAAGTAGAAATATTGCATTCGCAGAGCTAATAGCTCAGATAATCAGGTTGAAAACTCATTTTCTAGTTTATTCAATCAAGAAAATAAGACTTGATAACGTTGGAGAATTTACATCCCAAACATTTAATGACTATTTGATTTCAATCGGGATTGAAGTTGAACATTGAGTTGCTCATGTTCACAAACAAAATGTTTTTGCAGAATCTCTAATCAAAAGACTGCAATTGATTGCAAGACCACTATTAATGAGGTCAAAATTGCCTTCCTCATGTTGGGGTCATGCTATACTTCATGCATTAGCATTGATAAGACTAAGACCCACTACATATCATAAATATTCTCCAGTGCAACTGGTCTCCGGAAGAGAACCAAATATCAAGCACTTAAAAGTATTTAGGTGCGTTGTGTATGTTCCTATTGCTCCACCTCAACAGACAAAAATGGGTCCACAAAGAAGGYTGTGAATTTATGTTGGTTATGACTCCCCTTCTATAATTAAATATCTTGAACCAATAACTGGTGATATGTTTAAGRCAAGATTCGYCGACTGCCATTTTGATGAGGCAGTATTCCCAGCCTTAAGGGGGGATAAAGTGGACCCAAATAGAAAAGAGATAAAGATCACATGAAATGCAACACAATTCAATTTCTTAGACCCACGAAC
>SNQN01007781.1:0-22934 GCA_008642245.1 Bassia scoparia | reverse complement strand
CTTCCCAAAATATATCCCACTACTAAGCATTTCATTCATCATATCTTAACTTAACAAGTTAAGTTACCTCCTATCCCCTCCCTCCCTCCCTTCCCCCCTCCCTCCTCTCTCTTCAATTTTGAGTTTGCTATTGAAGATTCTCTCATAAGGTAGTGTTGTTTGATATTCATCAACAATGCAGAGGAAGAAGTTGTTAGAGGTAAGTAGTCAGTCAGTAGTATAGTAGTATTAGTAGTAGTTAGTAGTAAGTAGTAGTAGTATAGTAGCTAGTAGTAGTAGTAGAGACTAAGTACATGTTGACTTGAAGTGGGTTACAGTAACAAGTAATATCGAAGTTTCTGGATACATAAGTAGTATCGTGATGAAGAGAGATCATGTAGTTGGCGATTGAGAAGAGCTATTGGGCCTCTAAATGACTAAATGGAGGGAGAGTATTAAATATTCAATTATGTAAATTTACACATAATTTTCTGTTCTCTATTTCTTTCCTGGGAGTTTGAGAAACAAAGCCAAGAATTGGATGAGTGTTTTTTTTTTTTAATTTGAGATAATTGAGAAGTTTTGTGAATGAAGAAAAGGTTAATCAGAAAAATGGATGTGCATTTGGATGGTAATTGAAGGGAAAATTGGAGAATAAGAAGCGATAAGAAAGGAGGAAAGCCACTAACAGTGCCAATCACGTGACAAATAGTTGCCGGGAAAACACTAGTCAACGCCGGAAATACATTTTAAGTAGTGGTCACAAAGTTTGCTCTAAAAAAAACCTAGTTTTTGTCACAATTGTAAATTAGTAGTTCTCGCCAAAAATCGTCATAACCTTAGTAGTTTTGGACAATTTTCCTTATTTTAGAGCGACACGATAGTTGTTTATCTAACGTATAACATACACTAGAGGCAGATGTGATTAGGTTAACATATCTAACTGTCATATATTATTTTAGAGCGACCGATAGTTATATCTAACGCATCACTCCTATATATAATATGCGACACGAAACTTTATGTGCTCCTATTACCTAAAAGTGACGCGATAAGCTTTTACCAAAATATTCTAAACACTATTGCATCCAACATTATTAAAAAAAAAAAAAATGCAGACGATAGCTTTATGTTGCACATATTTTACATGGCGATGCATTAAGGTGTGTATTAGGTGTTTTTTTTAGCAATGGATTGTATGTAACTGAAATTGTGTGAATCATTATTAGCTAGACATTGGAACACACATTTGCAATTAATTATCAAGTAAGATATCCTCTTTAGGTAGTAATCGTGTTTTGGTTGGAGTACTGGCTATTTGACTGGGCTATGGTATTTGGCTGCTTGACAAAAAATGTTTAGCAAATTTGATTATTGAGTTGTTGCTTTTATGGTGCAAATTACATTAAGGAAATCAACATTATATTTCATTTTAATAATAATTAATAAATATACTCCAACATTTTTTAAATGTTTCATACTCATTTGACCCGCGTGTTTAAGAGTTAATCGAGTTAGATAAAACATAGTTGAGTAAAGTTAGTACGTAAAAGAGTAATGTTTATAATGAAATTTTTTGGTAAACAAAGTAATTTTGGGTAAATAGATTGGGTAAAGGTAATGAAGTTCTTTAGAAAAGAGTAAATCATTAATGTTACAGTAAAAAACTAGGTAAAAGTAAAATAAATTAATTTATAGAATGACTTGGAACAAATTTGCGAAACTTTCCCAAATGGAAATTGGAACAACTAATTAAAAAAAGGAGGAGTAATAATAAATAATAATAATAAGTAATAAGTAATAAGTACTAAGTAATAAGTAATAAAGTAATAATGTAATAAGTAATAAGCTATTATAAAAATAAATAAAATAATAAAAAAAATAAAATAATAATAAATAATAAATAATAAAATAATAATAAATATAAAAATAAATAAAATAAATAATAAATAATAAAATAAATAAATGATAAAAAAATATACATAATAAATAATAAATAATAAATAAAAATAATAATAATAAATAAATAAATATAATAATATAATAAATAATAAAAATTAAATAATAAATAATAAATAATAAATAATAATAATAAATAATAAATAATAAATACAATAATAAATAATATAATAAATAATAAATAATAAATAATAAAATAATAATAATAAATAATAAATAAATAATAATTAAATAATAAAAATAATAATAAAAATATAAATAATAAATAATAAATAATAAATAAGTCAATTACAAAACACTCGACTAGGTTTTCACTTTTGGCTTAAAGACAGTCATTAAGTTAGTCAAAACAGCCGATTACCAAAACACTGTTTTGAGTCTTGTTGACTTACTTTGACAAGCGAAAAGCCAAAAGTCAATCCCACAAAGCCATTACCAAACAATTCCATAGACAAATTTCAAGAGCTCCTAGCTAGTGTTTGTTGCTCAATATGTTTGATCATGCATTAAACATTAAACCATTATTATTATAAACTTATACTTAATACTAATAAATAATTTATCATCAGCAACAAATAAAGCCTTTGATAGATTTTTCTCATTGTTTAAATAAGTTTGGTCCTATATAATCCCGTGTATTAAGTGCTAATTATATTACTCCCTGCTATTCCTTTTTACTTTGCACCATTCCATTTTGCACAGTTTTTAAATACAACTTGAACTTACGAATAACTTAAATTGTATTATAAAGAAAAATTATAAAAAATATATTAATAAACTATACATTAAGACAATCTAAACAACATCTCACGTTGACTATATTATACATTTATAAATTTGCCAAAAAAAATTGGTCAAAGTTTACTAACTTTACTCCAAAAAGGGAAATGATGCAAGTGAAAAAGAATCGAGAAGGGAGTAATATCACAATGACAAGTACGTAATAACTTAATACTATAATAAGGTGATTAGCTAATAATTTATATATGCATAACTATATGCAGGCCTAGTATAGTTGTATCATCAGAGTTGTTAGTTTGGTTTAGAATTGATAGAAACTGGAAATGTTAACTGAAACTAATGGAAACTGAACTGATTCAAACTGATAACTGAAAATCAACTTAGAGACTTAAGTGAACTTGAACTGCAACTGAACTAAACAAACTGAAACTGAACTACAATGAACTGACAAACTGAAATTGAACTGCAATTGAATTGAAACAAACTGGAACTAAAATTAATTGCTTAAAACTAAAAAGGTTAATCAAATAATTGAATTGATATTAATTGAACTAAACTTAATTGAATTGAATGATCTGAACTGAAACTTACCACCATCAAATATTCTTTTAAATTATTAGCTTTTAATTGTAATTATGCATCAACCAAATTAATTACTTAAGTTTAATTATTTCAATTTGGGATCTTGAATATAATATTAAAATTTGGAAGACAATAGTCTTTATTGTCATTTATGCTAATTAGTTTAACAATTCTTAATTGATTTTTTTATTTATAATTAAATTAAATAATTTGATAATAGATAATTTAGTATTAAATGAATAAATTAATAGTATTTTTTAAAAAAAAAAAAAAAAAAAAAAAAAAAACAATGAAACAACAAGCATATGCCAGCCAAATGTTAAAGCCACTATTTTAAGCCCCATTTGACTTTGAAGTAAACTAACTTGTATTTATAACTCTTCTCACCCAGTTGCCATTTTAAAAATCATTTCCATGTTGGAACTTCACACTTGCTCCTTTTTACTTTTCCATTTGCTTTTTTTTTTTTTCCCCTTAAAATGTTCTCACTTGTTTTCTACTCTTTTCTATTATTGATGATTTATTTGAGTTTTAGTGTATCGATTATTTTGGTATTGAAGCATAATATAATTATCTACATTTTTGTAACAAATTTGAATATGAAACTAATTATAACGTGACTCTTCTAAATTCAATCATTATTTTTTGGTTTAATTCAATTGTATTATACATATCTTTTCAAGTGAGTTTAACTTAATTTTAAGTTAGCTTGTAACATACATTTTTTGGTCTAATATTTAAACATATATTGCTACTATCACTCTGAATAATATTAAACTGCATTATTACAATAAATTTGGTCCAACTTCATATTTACATTTGTATCATCATTGGATTTTCACTTGCATTGGAATTTGTATATAACATTGATATGGATAATGATTAAATTGGAAAATAAGATTGAATATACTTTTTCGACTTGAATAACTAATGTGTTAATATAGAACAACACAAACCCAAACCAATAAACCTTTACTCTGATTAACTAAATTGGTTAATATAGTATATAACTAATATGTATTTGCTGTCAACCGAATATAATCGTTAAGAAACGAAAAATGAAAATAAATTATCAAAGACGTAAACTACTATCGTTCAAACAGAAATAAATTTGAACTGAAATGAAAAAATTAAAGTGCAAATTGAATAAACGGAAACTGAATTGAACTAAAACTGGAATTAAAAAAACCATACTAAACTGAACTGAAATAATTGTTAAATGAACTGAATTGTTTCACATTGAACCGAAATCAATTGAACTGAATTATAACTGAAACTGCTATGTTTAACCAGAATTGAGTGAACAACTGAACTCACAGCATCTATTTGTATACATTAGTTGCCAGTGAATATAAGGTAAAAGGATTATATTATTAGCAACCACAATATATATCTTGTCACTATTTTGCAGGTAAAGATTTGATAGGTTATACGGGACCTGGGGAATTGAAACAAGCTTTGCCGTGTAAGCTATCAATCTATAATGATTTACTCCCTCCGTTCTCTTTTGTTTATTTGTTGTGAAATCTGGGAGGGAATTAAGAAAAATGAATTTTGATTAAGAAGAGGTTAATGTCATAAGATTCTTATTTGAAAAATAAATCTAGTATAAAGGAAAAAGTAGTAAATCGTGTGTGTTTGGAAGTTAATTTTGGGTGTAATCTAAATAGTGATTAAGCCTTTATTTAGGGCTTGTTTACTTCACCTTAATTTCAGTTCAGTTCCGCTCCATTCAATTCAGCTCAGTGTTAATTCAGTTCAGTTCAATATATATTTTGTTAACTAATTTGAAATATTAATGATAATGATGATAATGATAAAAATATTGATGATAATGATGAAATTAACGATAATGACAGTAGTAGTAGGTGTTAGTAGTCATAGTAGTCGTAGTCGTATAGTCTAGTAGTCGTCTAGTAGTCGTAGTAGTCGTCGTAGTCGTAGTATAGTAGTCGTAGTCGTATGTAGTAGTCGTAGTAGTAGTAATAGTCGTAGTAGTAGCAGTGCAGTAGTATTAATAATAATATTATTAATTATTAATATATTATAATAATATTATATTATATTAATCCTAAACATTTCAATTTATATCATAATTCCAACTTTCAAGTTATATATTAATCAATATTCTTTGAATAAATAAAAATTAATACAAAAAAATATATCATTAGTAATAGTAAAATATTAACTCCCAAGTTTAATATAATTCAAAATTAAAAAAGTTAAATAGTTAAATATTAATCCAAATATTTACTTCGTATTATTAATAATAGTTAAATCTAAAGTTAAATATTAATCCAAGTTATACTCTGTATCTATATTATAATAATTGTTAAATCCAAAGTAAATATTTAATCCATGATTAATATTAATCCATGATTAATATTAATCCAAGTTAAATATTAACCTAAGTTAAAAAGTTAAATGTTAATCCAAAGATATATCATTAATAACAGTTTAATATTAATCTCATTATTATAAGTCTAAAAGTTAGTATATTTATTCCCAAGATTAAAAATTAACCCAAAGTTAAATATTTGAGTTCAATTCCGTTAAATTCAGTTCAATTCAGTTGATTTCAGTTAATGTAAACTGACCTTTAATATGATGATGAAAAAAATATGGTTCATTTATCTATAAAAAAGAAGCGATACATATTAAAGTTAAAAATAACAAAAAATTCTAAACAAGACAAACATTCAAGAATTCATTTAAAAAATGACAGATAAAAGGGAACAAGGGGAATAAGACAACAAATTTAGCTACCGGCACAATTCATGTGGCCATTGTTCCAAATTTCCAGCTCAAAACGCCTAAGTTTTAACATTCACTTAGTATCTCTAATGTTAGTAAGTAATTTGTTACTCGCTGAATAGTCGAGCAAATTTGCTATAAAAAAACAAATGAATCAAAATTGGCGATGATAGACATGTGTGTGTATTATATATATATATGTATGTTATAATATTATATATATAATGATATACAAATTTCATGCCCACAAACAAACAATACAAAGCGACTAAACCTAAAAGTTTCGATTTTATCTCGTCTTTGTCGACCATTTTTCTTCGACGACTAAACCGAGGTGTTCTGCAAACAAATCCGTATGAATTACGATGGTGATCCGTGAAATGCATCAACGAAAGTTATATACGTTGGTTGCGAAAGTAGTCAATAGTGATCGTGGTTTCTAGTAAGAAAATGAGTAAATCAATTGAGGTGGAATGTTTGGCATTTGACGCAAAGTTGGACTTTATTTTAATCATTATGGACTATGTTTAACATTTCAGTATGTGTGTGTTCAAAATAATTAAATTCAAAAAGGAGGGAGAAATGGTTAAACAAAAAGTAAAGTTACGTAAAGGATATGAAAGTTATTTGGTATTTGAAAAGTAAATTTATAACAAGCAATATTGACTTCTTAATTTAAGAGATGTCTAGAGAGAGAGAGAGAGAGATAGAGAGAGAGAGGAAGAGAAGAGAAGAAGAGAGAGAGAGAGAACCCCACTCCACCGCACCTCTACAGCCGTAACCCCCCTGTTTCCACCAGATCAAACGTACAAGGGACTTCAAGTAGCTCAACTTCTGCTTCCCAACCTATGCTCATGGACAACCCACAATCACACATCACACCCTTATGCTTCCACTACCACTAGCCCAAATTTCTCCATTCCTAGTTTGATACCTCCAGGACCACCACCACCCCTACTTGTCTTTAAAGATATCTTGTGGCCGAGCCGCTTACCTCCCCACCACTTCCCTCCACATCAGCACAACCTGTCATGGGACCAGATCCGCTTAAACTTTTCGGATGATTCCCTTGCTACCATTTACCAACCGTGGAAGACATCCTTTATTGTTAAGGTTTTGGATCGATCCTATTTGGCGGAATCATGGCAAAATCCTTAAGTCTTGTTGGGTTAGGAAGGGATTTACATGGCTAGGATTGCCACTTCATCCGACTTCAATCGAATTAGCAATGGCGGTCCTTGGTTTTTGAACGACGCCTTTGTTCACCTACAATAGTGGCAAACATATTTTAGGCCGTTGGATTGTAAAATCAAAGAAAAGCCTGTTTGGATAGAACTCCTTGAACTTCCTATTGAATATCATCGGATGATGTTCTATGTAGCATCGGAAACTCAATTGTACCTTCATTAAGCAGATTTGGCTGAGCTATCCATAATCGAGCTGCTTTTGCAAGAGTATTCTGCCTTGTAAGGATATTAATAATGTTCCTTCTCAGCTATGGCTAGGAGGTTTAGCCCAAGATCTGGTGATACAAGAGGAGAAATGCCCCGTTATTCATGGGAAGGAAGTCATTGAGCAAAAAAAGAGACGAGATGAGTGGACAAGGGAGGAGGCTGAACTTGTCTATACCAAAAGGAAAGGGCACCATCGGGAAACAAACATACGCAGTCGAAAAAGCCCAAAGTTTGAAGGGAAAGGAAGTAGAGTTTGGCGGAGAAAACAACTACCCCAATTCAAAATTCAAATCAGAGGATGGACCACAACAAAAAGACCGAACTAGAGTTCTGAGAACGGGTCTCCTAAACCAGTGAACTGGGAAACTACCACAAAATTCAACTTAGCAAATAAGGCTCTTGAGATAAGGCATGGCCTGCAAAATCCTACTCTCACCAACTTGATTGTTACACAACACCTGTCTTTCCACAATCAACCTTCTTCATCTACTTCTATTCTGAACCAACCGTCTTTCCTTTCCATTAACCTCATACCCCAAACCTTTACCTTCACGTCAACTATTCCAAATAAATCCCAAAAAATCACCCCCGACCAAACATGTCAGGCTACGTTATCATCATTCCCAAATGCGGAAATCCGAATATCACCTCCGTCGACCCACACCACCAGAACAATCCAGTTCACTTCTCTAAGGACGAGACATGATTTTAGGTCTCACACCTCCAACTTGGACACTACTCGAGATCAATCTAAACTTAATCAGTATTATTCTACCACCGAAATAATCGACGGGAAGCCGAACGAGTGCCAACATTGTCATATGACGGATCTCGAAGAATCCAAAGAAGTATCGAAGTATTTGAAGAAGTTGTTGATGGGGTGGCCAATCTCAGAAAAGATGTGGAACCACAAACATTAGTCCCAGCTCACCACCGGACTGTTGGACTTCGAAGGATGTCAAATTGTATTCCTACTCTTGTCCATTGGCACCTCAACAAAGACCCTAGAGAGATCTTGGACGACGCCATCATTCTTTCTACGCTATCCATGGTCTGCATCCAGCGCGATTTTGGATCCATTGAGGACCATCTCTGTGTTGACTTATTAGCATGTCCTTACAGATGGATGCTGGTCGAATGTGTCAAGATAGTCCAAGAACATTCCAATGGGAGCAGTGTTTTTGATATCCACTTGGGAGAATAAGATGAGGGCAGACAGTAGGGTGGTTCGCGTTCCAATGGACCTGTCAAGACAACGAACTATTCAGCCCAACCCTAAACAAAACGTTAACCATAAACTCGAGGGAACGAACTTCTGGGATGCTCGGAGGAGTTTTTGCGAACACCAACCGTACCTAGATTTATGACAACCCTTGCATGAATTTAGGGTCTTGCCCGGCCCTCAATTCAGAGCAAGCAATTTGTTCATCTAGTTTAAAAGAAGAGTTTGATCCTGGATCTGAAGGAACACTAGCCGCAGGTCCTTATGCCCGAGTGCTCAACTGCGTACTCGGTTGCCATGGTTTAGATTCCTCTTAGAGCATAATAAAAGGTAGAGAAATGTGCCCATCACCCTAATTTGGTTATTCTTTCTGAGCGTGTTGGAGGGGAGCATTGTGAGGATATCTTCAAAGATTTTCCTTTTGACAAGTTTGATATGGTGGAAACGGAGGGTTTTGCGCGTGAAATTGTATACTTTGGACTCAAACACTATCAATTTCACGACTATTAAAAAGAGTGCCCAAAGTATACAAGGAGTTGTGTAGGTACTTTCTTCTTCCTTTCCTTTCTACATCTCTACAATTTATGCCAACCTAAATTCAAATTTAGGAAATTTCTTTGGGAAGGACTTAAAGCTTTCTTATTTAATTGATGATCCTTGGGTAGCCTTAGGGGATTTTAATGATATCACTCATGCCTCTTAAAAATTTGGGAATAAAAGGCCTAATATGCAAAGTTATAAGTCTACCTTGATTGTATGCACCACTTTAAATTGATTGATGCTGGGTTTGTTGGACAAAGGTACACCTGGACAAACAAAAGAAAGAACAACCCACTTTTTGAAAGGTTGGATAGAGCTTGGTTTAACTTTGACTGGCTTTCCCACTCCCTAAAAGAACCTATATACCAACTTCCCCATTTTAAATCGGACCATTTCCCTATCCTCTTGACCCAAAACCAGTACCCCATTCATTACCTCTTAAGGCCTTTAAATGTGAACCCATTGTGGTGTTTGACCCATCTTTTGATCCGCTTATTTCCTTTGAATGGAACAATCCCCTTTGATATGTCTTTTATTGATAAGGTTCTCCGATTACAAATCTTATCTTTGTTTGGGCTAAAAGGTCTATTGGCTAGATTAAATGGGGTCCAAAAGTCTCCATGTCTGCACCCTTCTCTTTCTTACACTAGCTAGAAAAGTCACTTTCAGTTTTTTTTCTAGGAGTATATTGGAAAATTAGGTCTATGATTAACTAGTTTAAAGAGGGAATAGGAATTCCACTTTCTTTCACAAGTCTTTTTATGTTAGACGTAAGAAGAATAGAATTCATTAATTGACTAATTCTGTAGGTCAAATAATCTCAGATCCCTTGGCTTGAATCACATATCTTGATTATTTTAAGTCTCTTTTTCTTTCAAAAAAATTGTGTGTTCCTTGGCCTCCAAATCATGAGATTCTGCCTAACTTCAGGAATGCCCTGTTGAGATAGCCTTAGTTCCTCAAGGACATGAGATAAAGTTTGCTCTCTTTAGCATTGGGCCCTTTAAGGCCCCAGCCCTGATGAGTTCCATTCCTTTTCTATAGGAGGAATTGGAACCTTTTAGGCTGTACGGGCGCCAGAGGTTTACCGGCCGAATAGATTTGGTCCCTCTGCTTTGGGAGTACAATTAAGGCGGCTCGTTTGTGTTGCTAGAATTGAATTCTTTCTTTTGCATATTGTGAGTATGCCTGGATTGTGTGTTATACTCGAAATGAGTAAAGGAAGTTGCCACCGCACTTCTTTTGGGAAGCTGCGGAACCCGTTTTAAGCCTTGCCATTAATTGCATAAAGCAAGGCAAAGACTGCATGTATGGTAGTGCACCAAAGGTCTGGATTAGGGGACAAGGTAAGGGTGAAGTAGTGCATATCACCCCCCCCCCCCCCCGCGTCTAGCGACCTCTACTCATTATTGCAAGTTCATGTCCGAAAGACGACAACAAACAATTTTCTGTTTTAAACCCTAGCATGCAAAGTTACTAGCGGTTGTTTAACAGAATACTATGCAAATAGTGTCTAGTTTGTTGTGGCATGTGTTGTTAATTCCGTATTCCATGAGCCTAATGCCGGTTGTCCATAGTTATCTATTAGGCGTGAAACACGAAATTTGCAATTTTGTTAAACATATTATATGTGTGAGACAGCATGCAAGCACTCGTACGAAGAATTGTAAGTTGTGCCTTAAGGTTGTTTTTTAATTTGAATTACCGAATCGTTTGTTAATCAATATTACATGCAAATTACATAGACAGTCGAATTTCTAAACAAGCATGCAAAAAGGGTTTCAAATTGAACATTGCTCAAACCTACCTTGCAACACGATGTCGAGACCAAGACATAGATTCGACCTTAGGAACCCTGTCGAACCTTCAGAACCCTTGAAAACTCCTAGATCTAAGCAAAAGAGTGTTGAATGTTTTTGAATGTATTTGTGAGAGAGTATGAGAGTGAAGAGAGTAGACGAGTGAGAGAGGAGAGAGAGAAGAGAGAAGAGAGAGGAGATGAGAGAGGAGAGAGAGAGGAGGAGAGAGAGAAGAAAACTTCAAGTTGTCCAAAGCTTTTCAAAAGTAGGAAAAAGTCCTTTGAAATGAGTAAAGGATCTCCTATTTGTAGGCAAGGATCGAAATTGGCTAAAAGGAGGAGGCCATGGCCTAATTACGCACAACACTTGCCAGATTTTGGCCGATTTGCCTTGCCTCGAATAGCGAGATTGTAAGTTCCCTAGTGAGTTGAGTGATGACAAACAGTTGCAAGAACAGGTACATTTGTCTTGATGAATACAACTGGTCTGAACAGTTGAGATACTATTCTTGGTCACTTGAAAGATAGTGACATGTATGCTAACAAGTTATATTGTGCAAATTGCTATATGTGTTGGCATACAGGAATTCCAACTATTGAAGAAGAAAGTCCTTCGAGGAAGACTCGAGAAGATCAAGGTTATATTGAAGATCAAGGAAGCTTCGAAAGTTGAAGAACATTGAAGATTAGTTCTAGGATATAATAAGTCTTCTTGTTGATTAGTGCATGAGGTGTTTGTTGCATGCTTGTATTATTGGTTGATGGCATTGGGCTTCGAACCTTCTCTCTTAGAGTTAAAGCAACTAAACCAGTTGGTGGTTGACTTTGACCTACCAGTTGGGAGAAAGTTACTGTTCTCACAACGCAATCATCTTGTCGAGCAAGAAAAGATTTTTGGAAAGTTTTCTTAAAAATATTTTTTGGAAAGTTTTTCTTAAAAAACGTTTTATGGAAACTTCAAGATGATCTGGTGAGAAATATGATTTTGATATGTGGTAATTACTTAAGATGCAATTAAAGTAACATAAGATATTATAATCATTTAAGTATGGATAATATCTTATGGAACTTTTCCTAAAATATAAGAAGTAGATATATCTTTATTATCTCTAATATTCTAGATTGCATCACTAGTAATTGCTAGGCCTTTGGCTAAATATCATGCATATAGACTCACGTATAAGACTTCTCTCCATGTTCTTAAAAGGTGTATTTTGAGAGAAAGAAAGAAAGAGAAAAGTCCAAAGCCTAGATCAAGCAAGCATTGTTCATACACAAGAGTGCACACATATTGAGCGATCAAATACTCTTGTAAACTCAGTGAGTGAGTAATTTGAGAGAATTGCATTTGTTGAATTACCAACGAAGGGGTTGGTGATTGGTAGCTTATGATAGTTCATTAGCAGTTGTTGTGAGTTCAAGTGCGAATTAGCACACTTGGGTTGAGTGTGGGTGACAATTGTATGTGTGAGTTCACGTACATTGTGAGTGAGAGTTGCTTTGTTATTCAGAGTAGTGATTAATAAAGTAACCAGATAGGAAGACGTAGCCCAGAGTTGGGTGAACGTCGTTAAATTTGTGTGTCTTATTATTATTGCTCGTATGTGTTCTACATACTGTTAACACTTATTCCGCGGCGGACTAGTCCAATTGGTCACTACTAAAACAGTAAACAATCAAAATTTTTAATAGGCACTTAATTCACCACCCTTCTTGAGTACCTTCGGAAACCTTCAGAGATTTGCATGAAATAAAATCGAGATAGAATCGTATAAATATATACGTGATTTTATACGATTGCGCTGATTTTATTCGATTTTCCGGATATTTAGCGATTCACCTTGCCTCGAATAGTGAGATCGTAATGAATAAAATCAGAAATTCATAAAAATATACGCGTCATTTATATGATATGCAACTGATTTTATTGCATGCTCAGATATTTGGCTTCCTCAGGAAGCTTGTCTCGAGGAAAAATATCCCGGATGCCCGCTTTGCTCGGTTTTGCGTTTTTGCTTAAGAAATTGTAAATAAAACCATTAATCGAAAAATTATGGAAAAAAATATGTAAAAATTCCTTGTGAAAAATAGTGTGTGTGTTAAAATTTCATGAATTTTGAATTGTTTCATAATTTAATTAAGGGATTTTTTCCCATATACCCCTGACTTTAGCCTAATAACCCATATACCCCCTGTTTTTAGAAACGCCTCATTAACCCCCCCCCCCCACATTAGACAAAATGCCCAAATACCCTTTAATGAAGCCAAAAATCGTTAAGTTTTAACACTATTCTCTTAGGCCAATTAACCCCCTAATTCACTGAGATAAACACCTTCTTCCTCCTTCCTCCTTCCTACCACGACCACCACCATCATCCCTTCTTCTCATACAAAAATTAATTATTTACATACTTATATATTTAATATATCTATCAAGTAATACCCCCAATCATCAAAACTTCATCTCAATCAAACCCTAATTTCCAACTCCGGCCAATCTCCATCTCCTAATTTACTACCCTTTTCTCTACTTTGCCAAATTCAATCACCAAATTTCCTTCTCGAAGCTTCCTCACCCTCTTGACCCCAGGCAAGTCCGTCTTTTCGGCTCCTGCAATGGCGTCATTTGCATTTCCGACCCTTCTAAAAGCGACATCTTTTTGCTCAATCCTCTCACAAAATCGCGTCGCAAGCTCCCCTCTATTAGATCCTTGATCTTGAACCTAACATTGAGTTATTCGGGTTTGGATACGACCCGAGGTTTGATCTTTTTGCTCAATCCTCTCACAAATTCACAAGGTCATGTGATTGCTAAGTTTGATCTTCGAACCGAGAGGTTCTCGTTTATGGAGTATCCGAATTATGTTGAGAAAGATGGGAGTGTTGTGATACTTACTTTGACTAAATTGGGTGGTTGTTTGAGTCTGATTGTTAGTTATCATAAGAAGCTTTTGCTGGAATTTGTTGATTTGTGGGTGATGAAGAAGTATGGGAGGAAGGAGTCATGGTTTAAATTGTTTCATATTCCTSCGAGACTGTTGGGGGTCTAATGTCGGTGAATCCTATCGCTTACTCGAATGTTGGGAGGAGAATTCTGATTGAGATTGATATTTTGGGATATGGCTGGTATGATTTGGAGACGAAAACTGTTGTAAAATTTACTCCTCGCGGCCTGCCTAAAGGAAATATAGAGACTTCTAAATTTGTTGGCAGCCTTGTTTCTCTCGGTGATAAGCTGCATTATTTTGGAAGAGGAACCTTGCCAAGGAAAAACAAGAAGAAGTAAGCATAGTTCTCAGCTATTTTAGTTTGCTGCCAAATCCAAACAAGAAGAAGTAACCTTATAGCTTGTGAGCATGTTGTAGATGGAGGAGAGAGAGTGTCATTGGTGGTGGTGGAGGAACAAAAGGTCAGAGGAAGTGAGATGTCGGCGGTGGCAGTAGCAATGTAGAAGAGAGAAAGAAGGGTACAGAGAAGGATGAACATAGAGGGGAGAGAGAGAATGAATTTATGTACTTGTATAATAATTAGTTTATTTATGTGTTAATTATGATAAAAACTAACACCGTTAGCTTTTCCATCCATAATAAGGGCATTTGGGCTATTTTCTCTGAAGAGGGGGGGTATATGAGGCGTTTCTAAAAACACGGGGGTATATGGGTTATTAGGATAAAAGTCAGGGGTATATGGGGAAAAATCCCTTTAATTAATTATCGCAAAATTAATTAAATTGTTGAAAATTCCGAAAAATTGCCAAAATGCTTAGAAAAATTCTAGAAAAATGTTTAAAAATAAGTTAAAATTATTCAAAAATTAAAACTTACTTTTTGAGGTGCTAAATACCTAGAAGAGGTGTTCGATGTAAGGGAATTTGCCTTTTTTAGGGCTTGTTAGGGTCCTAGCTCTCTTGATTTGACTTGTGTGTTGCGAGGGGTGTCTTATCATTAACCGTTTTGGGCTAGGGACAAGTGTAGGTATCTACAGAAGCCCCCACTTTGGCAGAGTAAAATCTCATAAAACGAAAGCCAAAGTACCCGGTACCTGCAAAATAAATGCGTTAGGTGTAGCTGCACTTGCGATTGTATGTTGCTTGCTTGCTCGTCGCTGTTGCTAATGCTTTTGCTTAAGTCTCCACCTATGGTTCTGATTCCACCGGGGTTCCGTGCTTCTGCTTATGGTTCTGATTCCACTGGAGATCTTTTGAGATAATTTAATTTCCACCTATGATTCTGATTCCACTAGGGATTTTGTGAGAACTGATAGTAGCTTCACCTATAGTTCTGATTCCACTGGTGATTTTCTACTAAGAGGTTTTCCGCCTTGATATTTCTGTTAGGACTTCCTGGGGAACTTCTATTTCAATGTCCACTCCGATGCCTCCGTTAGGACTTCATGGGGAATTACTAGGGTGTCTGTATTGATGCTTCCGTTTGGACTCCTTTGGGGAAGATGAAATGGTGTCCGGGGATGCTTCCATTTGGACTTGGTGCTCGCTTGATCTGTTTTATCCCATCTCGGCTAGTCGTTCGAGAATATTAATATAATGGTAACGCAGCGTATAGCCACGATTGCGTATAGCGAATGTCTTTTTGCTGGTGTGCGCTTGATCTGTTGTATCCCATCTCGGCTAGTCTTCCGGGAAAATTAATATAATAACGCAGTGTATAGCCAAGATTGCGTATAAGAATGCCTTTTTGCTGGTGCGTTCTCTGATTTTCTTTATCCCATCTTGGCTAGTCGTCCGGGAATATCAATACGGAGGTAACGTCGCATATAGCCARGATTGCATATAGCAATGTCTTTTTGTAAATGCTTGCATTGCGTATACACAATCGGGCTAACGCTTGGCCCTTGCGAGGATGATGCAACTTCGACTGGGGAATGTGTGCTTTGACTTTGATTTGCTTTCGATCTTCACTTGATTGTGGCTATTGCTTTAGTTTGACTTTGTGTTTACTTACGACTTGTCGTAGCTTTGCGGGTGTATTTTTGTAGGGATTTGATGATTTTCGGGCCCATTTTGCTTGCTTAGGGGCATTTTGGTATTGTGCATGACTTTGAAAGTTGGTACCAATGACATTTGAACGTAACGGGCTTCACGCGTACACAAGTGAGACCACGAGAAATGGCTCGAAAAACGAGCAAAAACAAGCAGAAGCTGGGCGCAATTACGCCCAGCTTTCAGCCTATTTTGGATGAAATTCGTGGCTTTTAAAGCCACTTTGCCTCATTTTGTGGTTTGTCTTTTGCTTTGTTTTTCTCAAATACTCCCTAAACTGCATTGTTGCTTAGAAGAATTGCTTAGAAAGGCTTTTTTTGCTCATCAAATCCCTAATTCAAGTAAGTTTATTACTCCAAACTTGACATTCACTTGTAAGTTGCAATTTAATACTCAAAATCATGCTATTTGAATATGCCTTGTCAATTTGTGCAATTGAATTGGGGCTTTCTCCCTTTCTTGTGTATGCTTGAAATTATTGAATGTTTTGGCTTATTCATGCTTATGTGAGTTTTTGGCAACTTGTWTCATTAAATTTGGTTCAAATTTGAATGCGTTATGCCATTGTAAGCTTACTACTTGAAGAAGATGATGAATAGTAGCTTGCCATGCCCATGTCTTGTGAATTATGTATATACCTTGTTTATTCTTGTTTGTTGATGATAGAATAAACCTTTCCATGCCTATTTGCAACAATGTGGATGCCCATGTATAATTTCACCATTATGAGTAGCTTAAAGCTTGAAAAAGTGATTGTTAATGGTGATTGCTTGCTAAATTGGGGATTATGGCATATGGGCGAATGTATATGTCTTCTTGAAATCCTCGTTGCATATAGAGTTTGTGAATGGAATTGTGCATTCTGTTAGCCATGTACATTCACTAGGGAGAAGAAGTGCTCTTTCTCACCCTTTAGTTGCTTGCCTATTGTTCCGATTGCTAGGAAATTGTGCATTTCCTTCGACCATGGTTGTGTTGATTAGCTGTAAGCCCCCGGAGGGCCTTTTGTTTGTATGCGAGATGTCAATTTTTAGCTGTTATGCTGCCCGTTTGTTTTCTGAATCTTTGCTCTATTCTGCTTGTAGCATGCCAGTTCGAAGAGGGAAACAGGTGCGCAGCTCCCGTCAGAGATGGAAAGTGACCGATTGGGACAACTCTGAGCTGTGTTGCTTCCCTGATTACCACATCTCCATTCGTTAGAAGAATGGACGAGTATGTTGCTTTCACTTGCCTAGTTACCTTTCGTTTTGTCTTGTTTGCTAATCCTTGTGTAGATTGGACGTACGGAACTTCTCACACGATCGGCGATCTATTCCGCAGGGAGTTCTTGGAGCGTCGTGGAGGATAATGGGACATCCTAGGCGGATGCGGCTTTCAGGACTTCATCCATAATACGACCAGCCGGTCGTATTCGCTGGCTCCCAAGATTCCGGTGTTCGGCTTGATGGAGTGGTTTTGGGATACCACGAACACCTTTCACTTCCCATGAGGGGAAATGGATTTTACCCCATATGACTTTTCTATGCTGACTGTGCTTGCTTTCACTGACAAGCTTGTCCCTTCGGATAACGAGATCAAGCTTTCTGATCCTCGTTTGGATGAGTGGCTGGGCCCGATTGCTTCTCGTCTGCGAGCTGAGAGCGTGGACAACAGGGCATCGCAGAGCGTGCTCATGGATGGTTTAGAGTTGGCAGGCACCACAGATGAGCAATCAARTAGGATTTTCATCCCGGTGATGCTTTGTACAACTTTTTGTCCTGATAAGGGCACGGGGAGCAGAGTTCAGCTTCGCTTTCTCCCCATTCTGGAGGATCTTTCTGCTGTTTCCACCTATGACTGGGGTGGATTTGGCTACACTGCCCTAGTGCATTATATGAGGTTGTGTTGCCGTCAGCTGGACGGTGCTGCAGGTTCCTGCGCTAGCTGGCTGTTCGAGAGTGCTTGAGGTAATTTTCTTTGACTTTTATCGCCTTGTCTGTATTTGATTTACCTCTGTTGCGTGATCCTGTTAGCTGTAATTGCAGTTCTGGGCGTACGAGTACTTTCCACGCATGGGCTTGGTGCCTGAGTTGTCTCCCCCATGCACAGCCTGCTCGGTGGCCTATGATGATGCGGTGGACACCTCGAGACACTCCGTATTAGACTGGCAGACTCCAGCAGTCGAGGAGGATTTTCCGCTGTTTGAACCCAGCTGAGGTGAGCTTTGTTGCCTTTTACTTGTATGTGCTTTTTTAAATGCTTGTGATTTTAACCACATCTTGCTGCAAGTGGAGTGGCGCCCATGGAGGCGAGTGGGGAACGCAAGGCCGAGGAGGTTTGCTGTAGCAGCCGAGCTCGCTAAAAGGCGATGAATCTTTTAGGGGCCTCAAGGGCCTATCTAGTACCTCGGGGAGCGCGTGCTTTGACAACATAACCTTTCTGAGCCTGTAGTGCCTCAGGATCCTCCAGACACTAGGATGGATGAGGATCTACTGGTCTCCACGTTGTACAATGACTTGAGTCATGGCGAGGCGGTGGAGTACCATCTTTTGCTTGGCGCTAGAGGTTAGGGAGCTTATGAGCGCTTTATTGAGAAGCGACTAACCCCCGAGTCGAGCTAGTTGCCGAGGTATGAGTCTTGCTTATCCACACCTTTCCTTCGCATTTGCTTTTCGTTAGTTGTGCACTAACTTTGGCTTGGCTTTAGCAGCCTGACTACGACCTCGGGGAGATCCCCTTTTCTAACTTGAGGAACCGTCCTGGCTCGGACGAGTTTATTGAGCCTGCCCCTCTAGTTGCTAGACACGCTCAAAAATCGATGCCCCCTCGGAGATGGTCAGGTAGGGGACGCTTTATTTGCTTGATTTTGTCTTTACATGCCAATACTTATTCATGTGTTGACTTGCTTGACTTGTGAAATAGATGCCTCGGGTAGGCGTCATAAGGCTACTAGGATTGATAGATGCCTGGAGACACTCCTACTATCAGCTGAGAGACTCAGTAAGTGCACCAAGTCTTGTAATTTCAATTCTTTGCAGGGTCAGGAACCTGTTTTTGACTTGAAAATCCTTTTGCAGGTTCGTTAGGGCGACGATGAGGATGCTGACGTCGACGGCGATGCGCGGATGAGAATGGTCTCCAACAGGGGTAGAGCTTCGACCTCGTCGGGCACGWGGTTRGCGGGCGGTGCTTTGACTTCTCGTTCTCAGCCCYGACCTTCGACTCAGTTTATACTACCAATGGGCTGTAGTTTTTTTCCCTGATGAGTTGCCGGACGAGTCTGKTTTGCAGGTGCTWGCTTCACTRGGCTTTTRGATGTGTRGTGAGTAGTAGATGTACCTGTCACCTGTAGGGAAGGGGGGTGACCCTAGCTTTGCATTGGTTGATTTAAGGACTTAGTTTAGACCTATTTAGACTTATTTGTTGACTTTTGCTTGACTTGACTCGACTCTAGCTTAGACTCGAGTGTTTGTGTAAATATGCCTAGGCTTGTGTATGACTCTAGACARAGCTCATTTTGTAATGTCGAGGTTTGATTACAACTTTCAAAAGCCAACTTGCTAACTATATGCAATGCATGTAATTAAATCTCTTAGACGATGTCGATCGTCTTGTGTTGTTGTGTATGTTGCGTTGCGTTGTTGAGACAAATGTCGYCTCATTCCTCATTGAAAATGRAYGGAAGGACTTAGGTTGGACCAAGAACTGTGTGCCAAAGTGCATGGGAGCAAGCAAAAGGAGCAAAATCAGCCAGAATAMGCCAAAACCGTGTCTGGATGAATGACACTGATGTGATGGGCCYTGTTGAGGCAAGACGTGCGYAGCAAAAGGATGATGCCAAGAGTAAGAGACTGGACTATGACTCTACTGAGACCCCTGCTGCTAAGTCTAGAGCTGTTTCCGCTAAGGACATAATTTGGTCCTAAGAAGGTACCAGTTTGGAGTAGGCTTAAAGACTTCCTCCTTTGAGGATTGACCAAATGTTGCGTGGAAAGAAGACTTGGGCCTAAAGAGTGCTTGGAGGTGATGTTAAAGGAAAAGGGAAGGCTGCTGTGGAAAGATAGACCCAAGAGACGCAAATAGGTGAGGGAAGCCTAAAGGTGAGAGCTCGGGTTTGCAAAGAAGGACGATGCCAAGAAGTAAGAAAAGGAGAGAGGAAGGAGTGATTGCTTTTTCCACAACTCTGTGTTTAATTGGTTTATTTATTTATGAGTTAGAAAGTGATTGGCCTGCGAGCTGCCTTTGCATGTAATAAGTAACTTTGGAGCTTGAAAGTTCATTTTGCTTTGTAGTCTCAAATTTTATTTACATGTAGTAATAAATTACAACTTGCATTATAGTTTGCTCAATTTAGTGAACCGCTTTTAAACCACCTCAGCTCTTCTATTTATCATTTGATTCATGTCTATCAAAAAAAAAACGTACAAGCGTCTATCTTCTTCCCCCGTCATCTCCCTCGGACCAATCTTATCAGTCGTAGCCATTTCTTTTCGTATATATTCAAACAATGAGTTATAACAAAAATCTGTTAATGATAAGATGTTCAATCAAAAAACAAAATAGCTTGATAATCACATGACAGACAATCACAGAGAAGAAGTGCTTATGATTCAAGGATATTAAACATCAAAAAAAGAATTAGACATTCAGGAAAAAAATTTAGCAAATCAGTCATGCAAACAAACTAGAATGAGATCCACAGACTTACAAATATACAAATCATAGCAACTAAACACTTCAAGTTAACCACCCCATGATGCCTCCAATTGTCAAACATTTGACGTGCTAGATTATCTTCTCCAAGCGGAATCCACGTATAGTGTGTTTCCAAGGAACATTTATTGCGATCATCATCATCGTCAATAACCATGAATTGTTTTCATTAATCAGTATCCAATAAAGTTTCCAATGGATCAAACTCCAATTTCTCTACGAATGAGATTATGGAGAGACAACATGCACTAATAATATCTGTATGTTCCCTATCCATAAAAGCTACTTTGTTCTAAGTACCGCCCATCCTCATTTCAGCAAACCCAAAGCATCCTCAATTAATTCCTTGCTGTGAGTGGTTTCATGTTAAAATACTCCTCTAGAGTAGTCGGCTTATAACCATCTTTCCAACTTTTTAAGATGTTACCTTTGACCCCTTGGAGTGAAGAAGCCTTCACCATTTGTATAACGCGTTCTACTAGATAGTAGTGTTCCTATGGGAAATTACCAAACAAATCAATTAACGAGGCATTTGGTACATGGAATTAAATGGAGGGAATGAGATTAATTAATCCAAGTATTGCCTTTCCATGTTATGGCAAGAGGGAACTAGCATGTTGGGTGGATAGATGAGATTATTTGTGTTTCCTCATATTTATAATCTAGGGGGGGGGGAGGTAGATGAAAAATGATGGGAAATGGATTATTTTAATGAAAAGACTAAAATATCCTTTCTATGTAATTGACATACATTCCCCACTTGTGAAAGGGAAAAATGGTAAACTTTCATTTAATCCCTACTTAATCCCACATAAATCAAACACGGGGTTTTCAAAATTTTCAATTTTATTCCCACGAACATGCCAAATAAGGGATATGGATTATTTTAAGAATTCCCTCCTAATTCCCATTCACACTCCTATCCTATATTCCCCYAATTCCCATTCCCACTTACCAAACGCCCCGTAAAGATAAACATCTATWTTAATAACTTAAAGCCAAATTATATGTATGTTTAAGTGCACATTTTGATTTTCTCACCACGAAGAACTTTAAGTGGATATTTTCGGCTAAAGGCATCTCGCAAGACTCGACAATCAACTGAAGATCCTTCCCACCCGGGTAATACATAAGTAAATTGCGTATCTGGTGAACAAGCCGCTAAAACATTTGTCGCTAATTCTCCCAAATATACATACAACATTTCAATTACAATCAACATGAAAGCATATATGTATGTATGCGTATATATATATAACATTTCAATTGTTTTTTTTACAAATCATACACACAAATAATTGATCAAAAAATCCCTAAAAATTAAAATAATCAACAAATCATGAAAATAAATCGAATTCCCCCAAATATATCATTTTAAAAAAATCAACATGCAACAATGATAATGGAATGAAATTACTCAAATTAACATAAAATCAACGAATTTAGCATATATAATCAGTCAACTTACCATAAAATTAACGAAATAAGACGTCAAAATCAATACACACACAAAATAGGAGATAATCAATGAAATAATTGTGATAAACAATGAAATTGACATGTAAAAATCAAAAACCTAACCTTGAAATGGATTGGAGAAGTAGAAAATAGGAGAGAAGAAGATTGAAGTTTGTATGGCGTGATTCGCATGAAGAAGCAGCAAGCAGCAAAGTATGAGTAGAAYTGAAATAAAAGAATGAGAGAGAAAGTACTGAAAATGTTACAGGTGTAATATTTACCCAAGGGTTAGAAAAGGATTGGATTACCCTAATTTGGAGGGGAACTATTTTGGGCCTAATTTATTTAACCCAATCCAGGCATGATCTAAAACCCATAAAAATTATACTTGTAACTTTTCAGCCCATTTACATTTAATCCAGGCGGGCCCTAAATATCAAAGTGGTGAAACTAAAAAATGGAGGTAGTACAGTGGGCTCAATCTTTAATAGGTAGATCCATTTTCTTTCACATAAAAAATTTGCATTCACCAAGACTTGAGCCCACTATCTCTCAATTGTATCTTAATGACCTCATCAACTCATCTAAAAGATTTTATTGTCTATTTCATTGTACCACACACTATATAATATCATGCATCTATTTTATCATTAATCACACATAATAATCTAATCTATTCTAATAACTTACACTAAAGCAATCCCCACCTCCTTATTTTTTTCTCCCACTTTTCCCTCCCAAATCCTATTAATTAAT
>SNQN01007780.1:21125-31165 GCA_008642245.1 Bassia scoparia | reverse complement strand
GTACCTCCAAAATTGTTTACATTTCACCATTTTTTTTGTTATTTCACCTTTAAATTCTACAATTTTTTTTTTTGTCTTGAAAACCAAATAGACAAAAGAGATTGATCTCACAATCTCCAAAACTGATTAGAATCTAACACGTAGCTATCCTCAACTATCACCTTGAATACACAAATTATTCCTCTCCCGTTAAACAACTACGTTTCACCCACTTAACATAGTCCCCACACATCAACTACAACAACTATAATGGTATACGTTCCTACTTTCGAAATCTAGCAACAAATGGTATTTTTTGAGATAAAAATTTGGTTCAGTTTCAAAAACGGTCAGAATAGCGCTAATAATTGAATATATATTATTTATATTGGCAATGACTACGCTGCAGTTAATGGGTCCTGACTCTTTGAGTATCCTCATTATACGTGACTATGGTCGCTAAACCCACGTGGCAATTAACCTTTGAAACTGGTTTTTAGCACTCTTCCGCAACTTTACCAAGCTTCCTGATTTCTTCAGTTGGCAATATAACGGATGATAAATCTTAATAGTATCTCTACATCAATTCGACCATTAAAATGATGAACATAGATCCTTTGTAGGGTGTAAAGTTTTCAAATGAATTTAAAGTTTTTTTCATAGAACTTTACCTTAGAAATTCATTTTTTCAACAAAAATATTCCGTGTTTGGTTCTTCATGTATAAAATGATATTTTCTATGTTTAAGCATTTTATATGTCCTGTGAACAGATAACTGACAAATCAATATCCAATTGGAGGGAATTGGTCCTTCATTTGATTAAATGTTTCCTTCAATCGAGGAATGTTTCACATAAGATGAAATGGTTTTTCACCCAAAACTTAACAGCTTCGCATGTTTAATTTAACCAACATGTACAGAAGTGAAAAAATAGTTTCACTCGAAAACATTTTTCTTACACGCCTACCAAATGTACATTTCCATTTATAAGATTAATTTTGAAAGCGTACAAACATAGGCACCAAAAAAGAACCTGAGGCAGAGAGATGAAATCGAGGAATGATCGATACGATTCATTTATTGATGTGTATAACATTGTTTTTCATGCTATTACTACTATTTAAAACAGATGTTCTGCCTCCATAACTATCTATAGTATATATATTCGAAACTCACCCAAACACACAGAATCGACACATGCATTCTCACATCTCTTAATTTCTCTTTTTACTTCGTACGATTAATTTACAATTCATCCCTTCCAATTCCACGTTGTCATTATTCATCGCATACCATTTGACATTGTCAATTATTGAATGATGAGTATTATAAGAACAATTGCCTTTATGTTCCAGTTTTTGCAAATAGACTCCTTTTATTTTAAAATAAAGTTCCTTTTAATTATAAAACTGCGAACCACTTGCCTAATACGGTTGTGACATATGTTGATCTGTCAGATGAACGTCCAGTGGATTAAGCTGAATTTCATCAATATCATTATTGTTTGTATAAAAAGTGAAGAAAAAAATGAGACGAGAATTTAGATGTTTTGCTGTTTTATTATGGATTGAGAGAACTACCTGACGCCCTTTCTTAAATAGGTGACCCCTATACAAGCAAAGTCTCTAGCTAAATCTAACAACCAACATTGGAGTTGTAATGTCAAAATAAAAATACAAAGTAATACTGATATGTCTGCAGGTTATTCCATCAATAACACCCCCCCCTTCCAAACTTGACATGGGATTAATACATGCAAAGTTGGACACAAAAAGTCATTAACATTAACGAGCAGCCTTTGGTAAAAATCTGCAATTCTGTTGTATGGCACCCAATAGAGGACGACAGATTAGGCCACCAAATTTATCCTGTGAAGTGCACATCAATTTTGTTTGGTGCGTTATGATGGACTATTCTTGCTATATGTAGTGACGTTGGATTATCACAGGAGGCCATAGCTTCAGTGTAGATGACAATCTCTCCGAACTAACTGACATTAACTTCTGACTGCAGCAGAGAAAGCTTCTATACTCAGCCTCTGAAGACTCTTGGAATAATACCTACTTTTTGACTTTCCAAACTAATAGAAAGTTACCCAAAAAAACGAATAACCCAACAACAAATCTCCTTTGTTCAACACCATGCACGCCATAAGTGAGAACATGTAGGTTAACTGATTTGTCCCAGAAAATGCAGTTAGAAGTAGTTTCAGTATCTTAAGTGATGCGTCTAGAGCCAGAAGTGAGAAGTCGAAGGCTCTTGTAAGAATTGGCTGATGATGCTTAACGTATATTGCAGATCAGGTAGACCGAGAGTGGAAGGTTAACTTCTCCACAACAGCCCTTTAAAGGCTGATCGATGTGAGTAGTCTCCCTGAGATGTAGATAGTTTAAGATGTGAGACAGAGAGTTAAGGAGTGTAGATATCAAAGGGAAAAATTTCTACATCCTCCTAAACATACTTCCTTGGTCCAAACCTATCCATCTTATGTTTGCCATCTCAATACACAGGAATTAGATAAAAGGCCCAACATCTTCGTGTGCTCAAGAGTACAGTTGTCCAAATATTCTGATTGCAATATTAGGACATCATCACCAGTAATCACTATCATCCCACACTAGCTAGATAGTATTGTTCATTGGGTTCTCTTGCGAAACACGGAGATACTCTCTTGACTGGTTGAAATCCTTCAGTTGAAGCTTATGAATGAAGCTACAAACACCACTCCTTGATGGTCTTTTGAGCCCATATAAAGACCTTAACCACGCTTACACACTGCCTGTAGGATTGTGAGTTGGAGAACACCAGGTGGAGGCAACTTCAATACACATCTCATGGACAGACCATAAAAATTATTAACATCTATTAATAATCCCAATTCTGTTGGGCTCAAGGGCAATGATACATTATGATGTATCTGATTTTATGATAATGAAAGTTCTTCACAATACCAACCCCATTTTCTTCTTATATAAACCCCTTTTTACACTAATCGGCCTGATAACCTTTCATTGAGTACAGCCTTAAGCCTTTATCTATAACTGTCTGCATCGAATAGCCTTTTTCCCAGAAGAAGTCTGTCATAGCTTCAATCCAAACCTGTGCTAAGCTGGAAGCCTTCTTATACTAGTGTTACATGCTTATATAAGGCTTTGCGGTTTGATGAAAGCTCTTGGGATGGAGGAGAAGTATCATAGAGTCCAGATATTGCAGGCAGTGTTCAACTGACTTAGCAAACGAGCAAACAAAATTGCACAATATGAAGTTTTGTGAATTTGGGGAGGATTTCCAAATTTGGGCGGCAGTTCAGGTTGTCACTCTGTGGTTGTGGGCTGAGTTATTCAGATGTAAGATGTACAATTCTGAAGTGCTCAAAGGGAAGATTTTCAGCAGTGGTTTTGTTTTTTGTGTTAAAATACAGAAACCTGTATTGAAGCAAGAGAATTTGCATGGTGGTAAAAATTGGATGTTGAGAAGAGAAGACTTTTGAACTTTGTAGTGAAATGAAATTTTCCGTCACGAAAACAACATCCTTGAAACACTGATCAACTTTTGAATCAAGGTTTAAACCCTTATATCCATTACCAAGACAATAACATGGAGAAACATGAGACTGTGCTCTAGCATTCAAACTTGATCCTGATGAGTTGTTAAGTGTAGTTAACAACAACAGCGGCCAAATTTTCTGATGGTCTATGAAGCGTGTAGGTTTTTAACAAACTTAAAGGACTCCATTCTGTAAACTGATAGTGGTTTGTGTATGATATGTGTTGGCAGAAGAACCAACATTCACCCTAATAGCCAATTTGAACTTTGGATTGGAAAAATAAGGTTGTAGAAACCTCAGTAAGTGCTTGCATTTCGTTCTACAACTTCTTCTGTGTGGGTGAGGTACAAGATTTCTACTAGCTCAATAACCCTTAAGTTATAAACATTCTAGATGAGCCCTCACACAACTCCTTGGCATTATCCGTTCCTTACAGTGAAGAATTGAAGATTTGAAATGATTTCAACTAATTTGAGAACAGTTGAGAGATATGTAACATTGACTTTTGTTGAGAGAAATATCAAGTGATATTCTACTAATCATCAACTATTGAAAGAATGACACATTATCATGATAGATAGAATACATGGCCCCAAATATCTAAATGCATATAGTTGAAAAGAAATGCTTGTCTTTATACTGATAGATGACAATCTTTCTGCCTGCCATTGGGCAAATCTAAGATATATAATATACAAGCTTTATGTCATCGATCGTACGAACATTATATATTTGAATCCTTAAAAAGGAATTGTCCAATCCTAACATGCCATACGCTTATTCATACAATAGTCAATGAAACTAAGCATACTGCAGAAAGCGATCGTTAGCTATGACAGTGGATGCTGGAGAAATTTTGAGTGAGTGGCTGGCTCAGGAAACATCATCAATCGTATAGGAGATTGTTTGGATCTCTACCAAAAGCTTTTTTGTCTGTGCATAGCCCGAAAAAACATGATTGTTAGCAACCACATCATAGGAATATCTACCAAAGCTTGAACTGAACAATATTAACTTCGAATATAGACAATAAACAGAACTTCAGAGAATGCATCTCAGTGATATACAATCCCGTTATATACAATTCTTGTACCATATAATATGATAGCATGATTAAGTTAGATCCTCAATTACATGTGACACATGATTATCACCATTCCACATATGACACTCGCTTCAAATCTATATTCCAACCAGGTATAGTTAATATTGACAGAATGATAGTACATGACATTCGCTCTATGCCTGCATTGTATCACCAGAGATAGAGCATTCTGATTGAGTTCCCTTAGATTTGTATCGTCTGCCATTGTTAAGGGATCAGTTGATGGCTGCGATCATAGAGCATTTTGCATCATTAAGCATCATTTGGCATTGAGTATTTGCTAGCACAAGCTTTCTAGGCTATTCACTGTATCCTAAAACACCTCCGAAAAGATGACCAGGCGATCTTGCCAGTTATCACCAAATAATTTGCTTTCTTTGGACATTCTTTGTATCTACCTTAGATATGCAGAAGAAGGCTGTGATATAACATAAGAGATCAAGTGGAAGTTGGAGGCTCCTTGAGCATCAGGTAAGATTGTAATCTTCTGAAAAACGTTCTCTGCAGCAACAATAGCCATGTTATCTTCATCTTACGATATTCTCTGGTGTTTTCTGTGTCTTAGCAGCCTGTACTGCATACAGTATATGAGTCGAGGTTGCCATCATTTAGAATAGTACACTTCTAGACACGATTTGAATTGTCCATTGAGCTTCCATGAGAATGCATGAGGCTTTCATACTTTTTCTGATGATTGGAAATAGACCTCCTTGTGTCGTTGCATGTACATTATTCAACACAAGTAGGCAGAAATCAAAAGCATCAAGTCCATCCAAGCAGCCTTGACTGTTGGTAAAGAACCAAGACACAAAAACATGATTACCTTGATGTCAACAGACTGACTCAATTTGTAAGCTAGAACCAGATAGTTACCAACCATTGTCAAATTCTCGCCATATTTCTCTACAGTGTTTGAAATCACAGACAACTTACCGGTGCATTCACTGATAAGCGCTAAGATTACTAAAACAACCAAGAAATAACATATTGTGCACCGTCTCCCATGCCGTAAGCTATATTGAATCAAGCCTTGCTTTGAATTGCCCATCACATACCAGTTTAACTTCTTTAGCCGCCGAGAACTGCAACCAAGATCATTTCATCATTGCTATACTTCCATTAAACTAATAAAAACGATGATCATTCTAGCGACTACGGAAGATGTAACGATTAGATGAACAGAACAAGTGCCGAATCACTTATTGTTTTGGTTGCATTAGCAGTTCGTTCGGTTTTTGCTTAGTAGAATATTATGTGTGATTAGGAATTTGGTATGTTTAAGGTTTTTGTTCTTAAATCACAAAACAATGCGAGAAAATCGAAGGATAAGGACAAGAACGAGAATCGAGACCTCAATTGTTCAAGAAAATTGAGACAGACACATCGCTAACAATATTCCAGAAGAAATAATCATTACCACAATCATGCCGAACTGCTCAATTATCATAAATCATAGGGAACTAAGATTCTACTGAAAAGGAATATTAAGTATGAAAATTGGAATAAACACTACTTGCGATGTCTACTTTGCTCGTGAAAGAGACATGGTGAAGAAGATAAGTTAAACATCAGATGACCTAAGCTCTCCAATGACACCAAATAAGAACACGGAAAATCTAGAATCAAGCAAGAAGCAAGAAAACCTCTCGACCAAAACAAGAAGAAATTAATCACCATCTGACGCGCGATTTTCACAAATCACCATTTCTGAATAAGAGGGTGATATGCACTGAGAACTTTAAAGCCAGAAGAACCATTTGGCATCTGATCTCATGACGAATTGTTATGATTCATGTGAATCATACTCCGTGATGATAGCAATTTATCGAACGATCCAATATTGTTAAGTCAAGAAAAGAACAAATCAGAGAGTTTAGAATTTTCGTTATTTTTTTTTTATTGGCATGAGAGAAAACTTTACAGAGAGACCCCTTTATAATAGTGACCCCTGAACGAAGACTGCTAAATGACTAAAAATCAACAACCAACATTAAGTTGTAGAATCACATAACAAAATTACAAAACTAGAGTAGCTATATGGTGAATTTCGAGCAATTTATGCATGAATACTACTCAACTCCATTTGTTTTTATGCGCTGTGTGGGTCTTAGCTATTCCCTTCTCTTCCTTTGCTTAAAATACGCAGACTGCTTCTCCTCCATTCTGTCCACCTCCCTCACCTAACATCCTCCTCACTCGCCTCTCTCTCACCTCATGCACGAACCATCACCTTCCATCACCACGCATCCTCGTCAACCGATGGACAGCCCATCATTCACTCCTCTCCCTCCCGACCCTCCCTTTGTTTTTCATTTATATGACCATGAACAAACCAAAATAATCTATGCTCACCACAACTCCTCTCTTTACGTCCTGTTAAACCTTTCATCCTCCTCCTCCCCCCCTCCTTCTTCTTCCTCCTCTCGCTTCCTCCTCGTTTTCATTTGATATTCTCAATTTCTAGCCACTCTTTTCCAAAAATTGATCCTTATGTCATACCAATCAATTCATTAAATTCAGAAGGAAATCCATTTTTCACACACTCTCTTCCTTCCCCTCCTCCTCAATGTAGAATTTAACATATGAGCAGTATTAAGAAAACAGTCTGAGATAAATTTCAAAAAAATGCATAGCAACATCTATCTGAAAGCAATCAAAATATTTGCTACAATAACCAGGAATGAAAATTCACAAGAATAATTAAATCGCCTAGTTTCAGTTGTGAAAATATTCATGATTGGGTTTCGTGACAGCGATGCACGTATAATCATCTCCTCACTCATACGTCTTTGTTCGTGTTTTTATAATTCCTCCGTTTTGTCTCCCATTGTCAGTTAGGGAATTGCCCAAAGAATGCACCCTTTTTTTTTTCATTTTTTATGGGGACCACAATTAAATTATTCATTGTATCCATCTCAGCTACTCCTTTTTTGTCAACTAACGTTTCCACTTATACAAAATATTCTCAATACACTTACTTTAACCTCTTTTCTCTCTTTTTGACCACCACTTACATTATTCAATTACCATCATACCCTCATCATTACGCAATATTGTTGCCTCGGTTTCCGAATTTCACCAATGGCATCTAAAAAAAACGGAGGAAGTATTTATTTGATGGTCTATAAATCCTGTAATTATTCTGTTACCCCCCTATTTCGCAATTCATGCACGTGTTATCTAAAAGTGCATTATCTTGTTTATTTGTTTGTTTTCATGTAAATTAATGTTAGATTTTGGACTGGTTGACAGTAGACTAAAATACCAATCAAATTGAATGCGAGAAATCGTGTTGATGGGAAATTCTAAGTCCCACCTTAAAAATTTTTAGATTACTTGGGGTGTGCAAACACTACTATCCCTAATCCATCACCCCAAAGATTTAACGGCAGTTCCCAGCTAGCTTCTTCCTCACCCGCAACAACGCGGAACAAACAACAGGAAAATGAAAAAGAGATAAATTAAGAGAAGAAGAGAGAGACAAGTAGAAAGACGCAATAAGAAGAATAAATAAGAAGAAAACAGGAAGCTTGTGACCAGGAATAATTTGATTTTGGTCGGTGATTAAAACAGAATGAATTTATAGAGGGACACATAAGCTAGACCCAGAAAACAAAAAGAAATACATTAGATGGAACATGAAAAAGTCATTGGTTCGTAAATTTTTATAACTTCTAAAATATCATTTTAAAAAAGAAACAAAATAAGGCCAATTTGTTTCCAAATTTTTCCTATAAGAAATATGAAAAATATAACCAACGTTAACATCAAAATATAATGGATTTTCTGAACAATACCGAAATTCGACTAAATTTCTCGCAACGAAGAGCCTTGAAAAACCATTTCAAGAGAAAGACCATATTCATCACTTGCATAAAAACATCAATCAAAGGTTATCATCATTCTTTAGCCACCCAACATACCCATTTGCGAATTTCTAGCCACTATACTTCCTTCCAATTAGCAGTCCCATCCTAAAGATAACACTAGAGTAACGATATAAATCTAATGGCAATGGGAAAGAAACAGGTTCCCTGATGAAATCTCCGTTCCGAACTTCATTGAATAGCTCTAAACGACCTACAAATAAAAATAGACATGTTATAAATTATAAGATACCTCAAAGTTAATACCACAACTATTTTGTAATAGCATACACGTATACGTTACCCGATTGTTTGTCAGGCGACACCACCATCATAGGGATTTAAACTTCACCTTCTTCCGGTGGGAGTTTCGACTTTTGAGCTCTGAGGCCGAGAAAGATAATGTGTTCGCAGCTGAGTTCAATGATATATCCGGAGGCATAGCATTTTAAAGTGGATTTCCTTTTTACTGCATTCGTAATGGAAGAACAACTATTTGTCAATTCACACCCCAATAGCATCAAAGAAGCGTGATAACAGAAATGTCCCGTGATAGATGAATTATTTAGGCATAATCTACTGTGCGTCAGTTAAGTACCCTAAAACACGCTTGAAAAAAGCAAAATGAGTAGTACGACTTGCAAGCATAAACTAAAAAACTAAATGTACACYGTAACAAAGATCAGATCGAGTCATAGTCAAGTATACRTATAGTAAAGATCCTACATGCCTGAATTCGAATATTTAATGATAATTTATTTTGTTGTGTGAAAGAGGGTAGGTAACCCTTACTGTTACGCAATCATTTTTCATTGGGAAATTTCTCCATATATCCTTGAGATCTGAGACATTCTTRAGACTCCGGAGATACACGTGCTATTAGATCTAACCACATGGGTATATGAGGAAATTTCTATTTTCCATTTTGAAGTGGCAGACCATACCATCAACTATAAGAGTTTGTGCGAGGAGGGCCAAAAAAATTGATTACCTCATAGCTCGAGAAGATGACTGGTTGCATGCGCTTGATGTCAAATGTTGGCACCACAATGTTAGTTAGTGTTTCCTGTAATCTTATATTTCCCAATTTTTCTTTTGCGATTTGATGCAGATACCCTCCATCATATTTTGGTCCTAGAAGAGGATTTATCATCTTCATTGCCTGACTTAAAATTGACCTGTACAAAATACAATTATTCGTGTGAGTCATATTTCTCCATTTGTGAATTAGGAATATGACTATTACTTAAAANTATAGACAACAAAATATATGATTGAATCGGAACAAGTCACGTTATTATTAGTTTCATATTTTTTAATTTGTTAAAAAAATTAGATAACTATACATATAATTAGTTTTTGTTTTTTTTTACACTATTAATGCTTCAATACCAAAAAAAATCAATACCAAACTCAAAAATATCACAAACAATAGAAAAAAGTAGAAATCAAATGGAACCTTTCAAAAAAAACCAAGTGGAAAAGTAGAAAAGGAGAAGTGTGAAGTTCCCACATGGAAAKATTTAAAAAAAAWKGSCYKRA
>SNQN01007780.1:0-14389 GCA_008642245.1 Bassia scoparia | reverse complement strand
TTTTTTTATTAAGGGTATTAATACTATTAAAGTCTATTAATCACATTAATCCATTAAGGGTATTACCGACTTTTAATAGGGGACATCATCTTCCTCCCCTTCCCTTATATAATAAGAGGAGGCTTTCTTCTTTCTGGGAAAGGGTGGCTTTTTTTTAGGTTTCGCTTTCTTACTCATTTCCATGGTATATCTGCTCGCAGGGGCGTATCATCTCATCGGGATGTTTTGGGGTTTTATCGCCTTCCATAATGCCAATGGACTGGCGRAATTCATCTATCTCCCGATGATGTTGAGTTCCGACTCGGATTCGATCCCTGCGGACTCGAATGAGAATGATCACGGCGCTGACGCGCCATGCTTGGATTTGAACCTCCCCCCAAAAGAGGAGGCAAAAGCTCCYGCGGYGGAGAATGACGCGGGTCCTTCAAACGCGGAAGCTCCTGTGGCTCCCCGCAACCCGCTGGCTTCGCCCGTGCAAGGCTGYGCCCARGACGAGAGCTTTTTGAGGGAACTCCTTCACGATCCCGACGTGGGGGAGGAGTATCGGCAGTCCCATGCCATTGGAGAGTGTATCACCTTAAGGGTTCATGGCCTCTATCCTGAGGGACAATACTCACTCCTTGACAGACGTAAGGGGGTAGAGGTGGCCTTAACCGATATCATGACCCAGGAGAATCTCCTCGAGCGAGAAAGGGCGCTCGTCGACATTTGGAAAGGTGTTGGGGAAAAKGGGCGCTGCAGCAACTTCGTTGCAGAGGTCGAGGCTTGCTTGGAAGACCCTTAGAAAGAGCCGCTAAACGATCGGACCAGACAGGTGCCGGTAGCTTGACCGCCTTACCCGTCATTGAAACACAAGATGGAGACGTATCAGCCTATATTCCCACCAATGTGATCTCCATTACAGATGGACAAATCTGTTTGGAAATAGAGCTCTTTTATCGCGGAATTAGACCTGCTATTAACGTCGGCTTATTTGTTAGTCGCGTCGGGTCTGCCGCTYAGTTGAAAGCTATGAAACAAGTCTGCGGTAGTCCAAAACGTGAATTAGYACAATATCGAGAAGTGGCTGCCTTTKCTCAATTTGGGTCARACCTTGATGCTGCGACTCAGGCATTACTCGATAGAGGTGCAAGGCTTACGGAAGTATTGAAACAACCACAATATGCACCACTTCCAATTGAAAAACAAATTCTAGTCATTTACGCAGCTGTCATCYGCTTTTCAAAATGTGAGTTTGACRCGCTCTATTATATAGGCCAAAAGCTAGATTTAACGCATTTGGAAGGCCTCTAGGGAGCAATAGAGAGTTTGATCAACACGTAATCGTGAGGCAGGGCAAACTAGTGATTGCTAAATATGAAAGCATGCCAAATATTCTAAATTGGAAAGAAGGGGAGCCCCACCCTTCAACCATTTGAGGAGCGCACACCGGCTTTCTTCCTCGCTTTTCACTCCTTATACCTTCGGCGACACATACGTTATGATTTCAGGTTCTTATATACGAGATTGGTTGTGGTATCTTTTTAGCAGCAACAGCCATATACAACCGAGAGGGAATAGTGTAACAAAGTTCAAGGGCCTAAACAATAGATCATGTGATTCCCTGAAGTGTTTGAAAAGGCAGTGGCCGACCCAGGCGTAAGATTCGAGTAAAGGTGTCTGTAAGGAAAGAGACCTACTAGCACAATAAGCCGCGAGCGTGTAGTCATTTTAAAAACTTATATAAAACTAATTTACAATGTGAAAATAAAACTTATGCCAGTTTCGTTGGACATAATCCCAAATTAACAATGACAGAGATTTATTATGATTTCAAATTTTGATGTATTTATCTTTTATTGAATTTCTAGACAAAGAGTTTAAATCATATGGTGTAGTTTTAATCAACTGATTAATTCACACTAACATATGAATAGTTATATTGGTCATATATAAAAATATATGATTAATTAATATAAGGTTCGAATGAAGAATATAGCTTATTTAATTTAATATTTTTTCAAAATAATTTTTATTAATTAAGTGATTCAATGAGAACAAATTAGTCAATGTAATTAAAATGTAATTAATAATTTTATTCGAATTTAATCATACTAATTAATTAAACTTTTCATTTCTTATTTATGGAAATAAATTAGTCAATGTAATAAGTTTTTTATTAATGCATATACTTTTTTTATAATGCTAATATGAATTACAAAAATAAAAGGATTTCATATTTTTTAAGTAAGGGTCATTAAAGACTTTTCCATCATTAAGGGTGATTAAGTCTTTTAAGAGGGGGACACCATCTTCCCTCTTCCTTCCCTTATATAGTAGTGATAGATGGTTTGCATGTGTTGCGTGCTTTGTAAATTTAAAAATGCTTAAATAAATGAAATTTCAAGTTAGGAAACTATTTTAGCATTTTTTCAAGTTTTTGATATGTGATTAATCTTTCTATTTCCTTTGTTAATTAATTAACTCATTTATTTAATTAAAAATTTAAATATTAGTAAATACTTTTATGAAATTGGTGTTTTGAACCGTTTAGGTGATATCACCTTTAATTTTCATATTAGAAAGGGTCAAGGATTTAATCAATTTAGTATTAATTGGCAATATTTAATGCATATAATTTATTTTTTTTTGAGAAAAAATTATGCATATAACCTATTTAACCTTCATTAAGGGTAATTATGTATTTTGAGAGGGGGACACCATCTTCCTCCCCCTTCTCTATATAATAGAGATAATAAGGAAAGGAGAGAGAAATGGGCTTGTGATTGTTAGGTTTCGAAATAGGGTGTTGGCATCGTGCTAGTGATGGTGGTGCGGTGGTGATGGTGCGGTTGCGTCGTGCGTGTCGAGGCCTGCGGTGCGGAGGTGGTTGTATTCGTGTTGAGGTCATGGGTGTGTTGTGGTGGAGGTGGGTAAGTAGTGGTCGTGGTTTTGGGTTGAGTTGGGTTTGGCTCGTTAGTGGGGAGGGTGGTGACTCGTGGTGGTGGAGTTGGGTTCAAGCTCGTCAGGGGTGAGGTGGGCCTGAGAGGCTAAGGAGGGTGGTAATAGTGTTGATGAATGATGAGAATTGAGAGATTGAAGAGAGAGGGGGGGTTAGAAGGGGATTAATTAGATTAGGAATTTATTTTTTTTTTATTTTTCAATAAGGGTATTGCAGTAATTTCCATTAGTTTTTAAGGGAGAATTAGTGTAAGGTGGTATATATTAACAACTCATGTAAATATTGGTGGTTACCAAATAGAATAAAAAAAACACATGGCTACCAAAATAGAATAAGTAAAAGTTGATGACTACCATATAAAAAACCCTTATCTTAATGATTGTCATATTTAGTTATAAATTTAAAATAATCTTTTATTTTCTTAGTTATGCACAATATAATTAAAAAAGTTATAATTGATGTATATTAAAATTTTCAATTAATTATGAATTGAAAGAGGCTAATTTCCTTTCCTAACTTCTCATACTAGATATGCTAAAAATCAAAAATAAAGTATTAAAAACTTATATCGTAATATGGGTTGATCTGATTTAACACACAATAAAAATGATCATAAAAATTTGGATTTTATATTTTAATTTTAGTGATAATTAATTATTTGTAACCCAAAAAATAGTGATTATAATTTAGCAATTTCTACTAGACAAATCAAAAATTCTACCTCCTTCGTTACGATTACTTGAAATAGTTGAACTAGAGAGATTTTTTTAGACAAATTTTCTTAATTGTATATGTATTAGAATAAAGTAAGAGAGAGAGAAAAAGGAATAAAGTAATGAGTGAGTAATAGATTAGAAAAAAGTAAAGAGCTAGAAAAATGAATAAAGTAATGAGTTGGGTAAGATTAAGAAAAAGTAAAGAGAGAAAAGTAGTGAAAAGTGAATAAAGTAGGAGAAAAAATTACTAAAATGGAAAAAGAGAAGAATTGTTTCAAGTAATATGTAAACACCATTTATAACAAATGTTTCAAGTAATACGTAAACGGATGGAGTACATTTAATTAAATTATCAACGAATTAAACTTGATAAAAAAAAATCTTTCACTTTATTTAAAATTTATATTTCTCGTGCAAATTATATAATTTGCATAATGGTAAACCTTACAAATAATAAGAATAAAACGGAACATTGATAATAGAAAAAAACTTAAAAAGTTATAAATAAGTATAAGTGTATGTTCGAACGAACAATGTTTGTTGTAGCCCTAAAAAATAACYGATTGGGGAACCAAAWTTTTTTAATATGACACGCATGTATAGCGTGCAAAAAATACTACTCCCTCCGTTCTCTTTTGTTTGTCATGTTTGGAATCGGGGAGAAAATTAAGAAAATTGATTCTTTAATTAAGAGTATTGGTTAATATAATAAGATTCTTACTTGAAAAATGCGTTGTTCACTTTTTATCTAGTGTATGGGAAAATGTAATAAATTTGTTTTGAAAAGTTAAAATGTAACTTGCATATAATAGAATAAGAATCTTTAATTAAGAGTATTGGTTAATATAACTTTTTATCATCATTTGTTTTTCAATTGCCCTTATGCAACCCAAGTTTGGAATCGACTTGTGCATTGGCTTCCTAGTTCCTATGCATTGTTGTGGCTCATCTTATATATGTAGGTTTTGTGGAGCATTAAGRGGAGATTGTACCTAACCAATTTTCGGAAAGAGTTCTGCTATGCTGTTATTTGTGTTGCTATATAWGTACTATGTTTGGTATGCTAGAAATTATAAAATCTAAAATTCCCATATTGTTGACACTATTGTACTTGTAAACCAGATCAAGTATGTTGTTCTTTGTCGTATTGATAGTGTCTTACCTAGGAAACTATCTAGGACAGATCGAGTGTGGTTTGATTCCATGAGGCCAGACTTGTACTTAGTCTTCCCCTCCCCTTTGTCAAATGGTCCAACCTGGTTGATTTGTCTTCAAAGGTTGAGGTTAGGTTGTAATTGTGTTTGATCTAATATATCTTTCTTTTTAGGATTTTTTGGATGATACCACCTTTTGTTTACTAGTTTTCTAAAATTTCCACCTTATGTTTTTTTTAAAAAAAATTCCAACCTTAAACTTTGCTTTTGTTTTTAAATTCCCACCAGATAACAGCTTTGTTAAGGGAACCGTTTTCTTTGTGGACCCCACTCACTCTTTATCCTTTATAATCTCCCCTGTTACTCGTGTTCCTCCATTAGCTTTCACTTCTCCTTGCTTGCTTCCTTTTCCTTTTTGGAAGACGATTGAGGGTTCTAATGACAATACCTCTCCTTTTATCTCTTGTGTCTTATGAATGTTCCTTGCTATTGGCCGTGACTGTGGTGGRGGTGGTGGGGGAGGGGGTGGTGATTCTTGAWGTTGGACCGTTGATCTGGATTCCTTTTTTGTTGGGTTGTTCCTTCTATTTTCATGTTTCTTTTTAGGTATGGTTGATGAATATGTTYGAGGGGGTGGTGGAGGTGGCGGCGGCGGCGATGGCGGAGGGTAGTAATAATTTGTTRGGGATGGTGGTTGTAGAAATTCTAGTGGTGGGGGCTTTTGAATTTCATATTTTGATCTAGATTCCCTTTCTGTTTGATTTTTCCATTGATCTTTATGCTTCATTTTGGTTGACATAGATGTATGTGTTCGAGGCGGTGGTGGCGGTGATGGTGGGGGCCAATAATAATTGGTTGGTGACACTGGTGATGGTGGTGATAGTGGTTGAGGTGAATATCGGGGTGGCGGAGRCGGCAGTGGTGGGGGGCAATAATAATTCGCTGGTGATAWTGGTGATAATGGTGATGGTGGCGACATTGGTTGAGGTGAGTATTTTGGTGGTGGTGGTGGTGGTGGTGGGGTGGGTTGACTCACCAATGGTAGATTTGGCTRGGGCTTCAAAACCTTYCGCGGTTTACTTGCAGTCATATCCATCTCAATATTTTTAATGACATATTAATCTTCATCAGCTACTCTTGATCTAACATTAGCACTTTTTCGAGAAGCTTTTGCAGTAAAAATGGGGAAAAAAATTACAGAAGAAGAAGAGCAGTGAAGGTGAAAGGGGTGAGCAGTGGAGCAAGAGAAGAATGTCGAGTTTGGTGAGGAAGAGTGAATTGCATTTGACATAGAATAAACAGTGGGGCCACAAATCTAACGGTTCCCCTAAACAGAGCTGTTAAAATGGTGGAATTTAAAAACAAAAGCAAACTTTAAGGTGGGAATTTAAAAATAAAAACATAAGGTGAGAATTTTAGAAACTGGTAAACAAAAGGTGGTATTATCCAAAAATCTTCTTTTTACGAGTGAAAAAAAATAAATTGGGGAATAATCTAGAGATAGTGGATTAAGCTTTTATTTAATGTAATGGATGAAATAATAATATGGTTTTTTATCTATAGAAAATGTAGATAAAAATAGAAGTTAAAAATAGAAAAAATTCTAAACAAGACAAACATTTAGGGATTTCATTTAAGGAAAAAGACAAACAAAAGGGTATAGAGGAGTAGTAAAATAATAAATGAAGAGAATGATTCTTCTCTTATTCCAAAAATACTGCTCCGTAGTAAAATAATAATAAGAAGAATGATTTCCTCTCTGTCAAAAAAAAGCAAAAAGAATGATTTCCTCCCCTTACTATACTAGACAAGTTAATTTGTAAAAAGAAAAAAAAAACCTCATTAAAAATTAATTGACAATTAATTTGATAAATTACACGTACAATCTAAATGAATTTATTTATTACTTTTTGATATTTAATTTTTAGAACTTAGATAAATATTGATTATTTATTAATCTCTATTAATACGAAAAATGGGTTTAAAATAGTGGTTTCAACCTCACATTGATCCTTGTGTAAGAGATTTGAATTCTCATACCCTTTCCATTGTCAATATACCCAAATTAAACTTTTGCACTTTTATTATTTGACCCCACTCTTTGTTCTGCTTTGTGTTTCGTTCTCTAAATTATACATAATTTTATACACCAATGAATAATTAATTCAGGTTTACATAAACTGTGTATGACAATCACCGCGCTAGGTGCAAAGGAATGCTTCAATATCCCACTGGATAAAATATCGGGAAAAACTTTGTCTACGACCAATAAGTTACCACTACGATTAAGTGTACGTGAATAATTATGATAGTGGATTCCAAGTTTTCAACTTGTAAGTTTTAATATTTTAATTGTCTTATATAGTAGTGAGTAATTTACCCACCGAGTAAATGTAGCAATGTCTGTGTGCAAAATAATGTTACGGAGTAATCTTTATCATATAAAGGAAAGGGGGAGTTCGCGTATTGTCCCCTGAAATTACCCATCGTCTTTTAGCAATTACACAAACATGTCATCAAACACATAAAAAAAAGCAATACTTATAATTAGACCTTGATAATTCAAAACACTTGTCAAAAAACACCAATCAAAGTATCAATTAATATGCAATAATCTCGGCAATTTTATTACACTAAATCACTAATAACATTAATATGTTCCCATTATTTTGTTTTTTACACTTTTCAAAAAAAACACTAATCAAGAGTATCAATTCAAATTGCATTATTATAAAATATCTATCTCTATTATATAAGTCAAGGGGGGCAATGGTGTCCCCCTATGATTTAATCTTTTGTGCCCTTACTAAATAAATATTGAGCATTAAAAATAGGAAAATGGAAATTAATAATTCACCTTTTGGTGGTCTTCTCCTCATAATCCGACTCAAAGTAATTACAGAAAATCCAACTTTTAGGTGATCTTCCCAAAATAAATCTGAACTCTCATTTCCTACATAGACAAGCCAAAGTGGAATCAACAAAAGCAGCAAAAATGAGTAGTTCAAATTATTTTGGAAAGACCACCTTAAAGTTGGGATTTTCTGTAATTACTTTGAGGTCGGATTATTGAGAGCAAACCGCCAAAAGGTGGGATTATTAGTTTCCATTTTTCCTTAATAAATAAATAATAAATAATATTCTAGATAAGTCAAAGATTAATTAATGCAACCAAAACAAATTTGATAAGTTGATTTTTTGAAGAAATTACTATATTTTGTCAATTAACTTAAAACATTAAAATTAATTTGTCATAATATCAATTATTTTCGTGAAACTCATTTAAAATACCAAAGAAATGTATTTAAGTCACACACTGACTAGACTTTAGTATTATCCATGGAGTTAGCTGGCAAACTACTCTATATACACGGAGTGTCAAATCGCTATTTTTCATCATTTACTATTAATTGTTTTTTTTCGAAAAAAATTTAAACAAAATTTTCTCTCCGTTCTAAAATGCCCAATATCCTAGTTTTTAAAAATATTGCAACACTCGTTTGACCAAATGCTAGTATATCTCTATTATATAAGCCAAGGGGGAGCAATGGTGTCCCCCTATAGCAAAGACTTATATAACCCCTTGACAAATAAAAATTATCATTCAATTTACCAATTAATTCCTTCCTATTTAAAACTACATATAAGGGGAAGTTTCATTTAACAAAAATCTAGCCATATATTATCGCATAGCAAAATGAGAATTTTTTATTTGAATAATAAATTGATACAACTAAAACAATTTTCGAAATAATTCATAAACCAAAGTTTTAAAAGTTTAATTTCAAACTTAAATTAGTAGTAATTTTTTGTTTATTTTGACATTATTTAGGCACGCATAGCGTGCAAAGAAAACTACTATAATAGTGAACGGGAGGAAATGGTGGTCTCCCTTCAAAATACAGATTACCCTGAATGAATTTAAAATTTAAATCACATCAAATAATCTTTAATTTATTCTTCCTACTTACTATACTAGAATTTTTGCACGCCTATGCGTGCGTTTCATATTTAAAAAAGTTGATATCAGTAGTTATTCATTAGTTGTACAGAAATTTTGGTTGTCTTTGAGTGAAGCAAAGATTAATTGTTATGTTTATTTTTTGAAAAAATATCAACAACGTTTCGTTTTGTTTTTTTTTTTCCTATTTTGAAGAAAAAAATAAAACGGAATAAAACTTGCACAATAATAAGGTGGACGTTTTTTTATATCAACTCCAATCTTTAATAGATTTTATTTAAGAAGAAATAGTGTTTGATTTTTATAAGAATTAGAGATTATTGAAGGAATGATAATCAATATTAGATAGGTTATAAATTATTATTATTGGACAGTATTAATCGCTTCAAGTTAAATTTTTTTTCTTCTAATATTAATATTATTCAATTAATTTTATAAGAATACATGTTTCATTTTAAAGGTGTATATATAGTATGATAATAAAGTCTTTTTCATTGAAGATTTAATTTGAATTTCAAATTTCATATTAAACCTTATAATTAAGTAATTTTATGGATGGGCAGCTGTGAGTGTAGAAAGCATATAATTTGACAGTACAAATGAGACTGTTTTGGGTTGTTTTGGACTTGTTCTTGGCTTGCTTGCATGCATGAAGCGTGCATGATGAAGTTAAACATTATTATTATTATTATTATTATTATTATTATTATTCTTACTTTTGTTGAGGAAAAATCCGAGGGCAGTGATCGAGGTAGAATTGCTTGATATCTTTGGCAGCAAATAAGGGGCGGTTGTTATCATCTGGTGCCGCAAGCATGGCAGTCACTAGCCCTCCGGTRCTTGTTCCAGCCATTACGTCGAAGTAGTCTGCTAGTCTTGCATCCTCACCGTCCAACAACTGCATGTATCATCTACATATTTCAATTCATTATATATTATTGTTTACAACGGTGATATACCTTTCAAAATTACCTGAAGTTCATGTTCTAAGAAGGCAAGCATAGTCCCAGGAATAATCCCTCGAATCCCGCCCCCATCAATGCTAACAACGGTGATATAATTACCATAAGTCGGAGCTTGCAGGAGCGAGTTTGCTCGTTCCATCACTAACATCCAACAATACCTTGTTTATATTTGACAAGAGCAAGTAGTCAACAACACATAATATATATAACGTTTAAACAACACATTAAATCAGTCATGTATTGTAGGTACGTTACGTGTCGGTTCCTCTCAAATAATTGTAAAGAGATCACATAACCTAAGACAGATGTCTAGTAACGTACCACATACAAATGCTAGCTAGGGAATAAATTCAACCTTAATCTTACTTCCTCTCTTTAAATTAATGCCTAGCTAGTTGGGTTTTGGTGGCTCTGAAATCTCTATTATATAAGTCAACAGAATGGGACGCCCCTATAAACTACAATATTTCTTTAATGAATGGATTTTTAAAAATTAATTCAAACATCATTCTAAAATAAAATTTAAGCCATTGCAACGGTGATAATAAGCGTTGCATACATCTAATCTTGTATTAGAACCAGTGATTAGTCTAAACGTGCATTAGCTCTAACCTTGTTATTAAATTGTTGCATTAATAGTTAGTAGCGTTAAATTTACATCAATTTGAAAAATTACACCGTGAAATTTAATTACAGTCAGTTATTGATTATTAAATTTTTAAACATACATGACATAATATCTTAATTTTCGAAAAAACACTTATCCTAAATCTTGTTGTCTTTAATTTATATTATATATATATATATATATAATATATATATATATATATATATATATATATATATAGATTTAGATCAAATGAGAAGAACCCCTAAATATGAGAAACGTGAGAAGCAATCTTATGGGTTGATTTTGAATGGAAGGTCAAGATTTATTTCACCAAAAAGTAAATGTGCATAATTTTAGACTGAATGTGCATATTTTATACATAAGTGTGCATTTCAATAAAAAAATGCACATTCATGGGAAAATTCGTGCACATTTACTATAAAAATTATGCCACTTCCAGCCGTCCATTCTTAAATCAAGGGCCAAGATTGCTTCTCACACTTCTCATTTTAAGGTTCTTCTCATTGGATCCTATATATATATATATAATATATATATATATATATAATATATATATATATATATTATATATATATTATTGCTATGTTAAGGCTACGGATCGAGAGTATTACCCGTGAATAAGTAAATATTGTCATATAACATTGACGTTTGTGTAGATGAATGTGTTAAGCTTTGCCACGGAAGAAACACTGCACGAAAATTTTTGTGGCAAAAGTTTAGTTCTCACGGGAAAGTAAATACCCGGACAAAGTATAATATTTACAATGAAAAAATTATTATTTGTGGCAAAAAGTGTTTAAGTTTACCACGAGAAGTGACTACCGTGGTACAAGTATAAATATTGCCACGAGAAAATAATTCCGTGCAGTGCATAATGGTTTTTTTTACTTTTCCTAGATTAATATTGTTTGCTTTTCCCATGGCTAAAGGAAATATGCCACAAGTTAAAATTAAATTAAAAGTCCCTATGCCATAATTTGACACAAGTATACGATTTGTTCTTCCGTGGCTAAAAACGGGGTCCATAGGTCTGTTCAGATGATTACCTGAATTTCAAGTTCGTCCAGGGTTTGACGCGGAATATGTCAGTCCGGTCCAGCATCCTAAAATTTTAGAATTCATCTTTTTGTCCAGCACTCTGGTTTAGTCCTAAATGTCGGCCTCACCGCTTAGTATTGATGGAGGAGGATGGTTGTTATTATTTTATTGTTTAACATAATAATTAGATTTTTTTTTTGTTGAATTACATAGTTAAGAAAGAAAAAGTAATCGTTCAATAGATTGTAGAGTCATTGGTCACAGACAACCATATTTCGGAAGGGGTATGGTAGAGAAGGTGAGAATTATTTTTGGAAGTTTGAAAGGTTGGTTTAATTTCGAGCAAGACCGCGACCAAAGTTGGGATTTGTTTTGTTAATGTTGTTTCTTTAAAAATAAGTAAAATCACATTGTTTTTTAGCCTATTTAATTCTTAAGTTAGTCACTTAACACTTAAGGTCTAATTTTTTCATTCTTCTACTTCTTTTTATATAACACGCTAATTTTTGACGAGTGGGTAGTGAAAAATTCACATTATTGTTACACTTTATTTTGAAAATAAACTCCTTTTTGGTACTCTTTATACATGAATCCCCTATCTTTTTACTCATTAATATCGTCTTTTCCTCTCACTTGATCCACTCTCTAATTTTATAAATTAAAATTGTCTACGAGCCATGTTGTTTGGAAGTGCAATTTCGAATTGAAACGAAAGAAATATTCATTTTCTCAATTTTCCTTAATTCACTTATTTCTACGTTCCACCGAACCTATACTACAACTCTTCTCAGTCATACATGTCTTCTATGAAATTTCTACCCATGGTCCCACGTTTATTCATTTTAAGAAACATATATTAGTTTGTATTAATTGTATATGGTCCATGCCATGTGCAACCATCATATCACTTGCAATACACTCATGTGATTAAAACCATTTATCATCGTTAGCTTGATATAATGTCCTGGCTACTTGTAGGAGCTGTTTTAGGTTTAGTCTTAGTTTTGTTTCTTTTGGTTAGTTAATCTTTTTCTTTCTTGTTTGCTTTTCCCACTCCATTAAGCAAAAAAAATAAAAAAAAAAAAAAACAATGCATTTTTATTGTGGTGTTTCTACTTTCTTGTCTATACAATATAAATCTTACTTTTTAAATCACGACTTCAATTTATTTTATTGTCAGATTTTAGACTCAAAATATGTGTAGGTTTTTCAGGCAACAAAGGGAGTGATAAAGGATAGCAAACAAATCATTTGGTCGATGCATTTAAAAAAAGTATTGTAATGGTGCATGTAACAGCTTGTATTATAATATTATGGGTAAATTATATTATAATCTCATTTTGCTGTATAAATATTTGGACTGATATATGTCCATTACAACGTCAATCCTCCTAGCTAGAAAAACAGCAAAATATATACGTGAGTACTTGGTGTTCATGCAGTTAATACAGAGAATAACTCCGGTATATTTATATCTTATTCTATCTATACTTTACATTTTACATTTCAACCGTTTTACGCCTAGAATTTGTGGTGTTCTCATCAATTTGATACAAGGTGCATGTCTTACATATCATGCCTATGTTATCGTATGTTCGATGTCTGAATGAAGTAAACTACGTAAATGTGTATTTCAGTTAAGGTTAATGTTCTACTAGAATAAGTGATTAAGACCCATCTATTTTGAATGAGAAGATTTTCAATAGAGTCATACTTTTTTTTAAGAAAAAGCATTTCCACTATACAAAAACGAATTTCCAACTAGTTTGAAGGAAATGTTTTTCTTATAAATGTAAAAAATAATTTACCACACCAATTTGTTGCTTTGGGTAGACCAAACAAAGTAAGAAACATAATGGGAGAAATAATTTTTCTTCCAAGATCATGTTAGAAACTAAGAAAAGTATAGCATTCAAATTAAAAGAGAAATTGAGGGTGGTCAAAGTATCACTCAATTATTGTAAGTTTTACCATAAATGTCATGGCAAATTATCGAGTGTCAGCCAAAGATTAACATGCTACAAACAGAGGTACACGTAACAGAGTTTTAAATTTATTATGGATTTGATTATTCGAATCATATATAAGGGACTTGTCAATTTTAGCAGTTGAGGAATCAGTAGTTGTTGTTGCACTATGATCACTCTTAAGTACACTCAATTAATTAGATTAAAATATCCATCTTTTTTCCACAAATCATTGGTTAGTCACATGTTGCTACTCGCTGCTAACGTTGTACACTTGCTGCACTTTGAAGTAGTCACTTTATTATCATACTATACTAGTTTTAGTGCCCATGCAACGCACCGTTATTATAATATTTAATTTGAGAATAAATAATTTTACAATTCAAAAGAGAAAATACATACGAAGTATATTACAATATTTTTTCATATTAAACTAAAATTAACTTTTGTGCGTAATCTGACTTCACAATTCTTCACTGGACAATTACGATTTCCACATCTATTCTATATTGGCATTTTTTCTTATTCCGCGTTTGTTCTTCTTTTACTTTTAATTTTTTTCTTTGCATATACCAAAAAAAATTCTTCAACACATGAATTTCGGGCGTACAAATCTTCCTCCTTTCTTGACAAAACTCATTTYTTTGCCTGTTTAACAATCAACACAGCCAAATTAGTAATACAACTAAAAAAATCAATATTCAAAATTAATTACATTAAAAATGAATTTCAATTAATAAATTACACTCACACAAATTTGAGTCTCGTTTAGTTGACATAGAGATTTATTCACAACAGAAAATTTCAATTCATGGCAAAAAAAATTTCCTTGTCAAAATCATGGGAAATGTCAAATGTGAATTATTTATTTGATTGACACTATATGGTAATATGGGAAATAAATTCCTATAGTCAATTAATTACTTTATTTATTTTGTAATTATTCTAAATTCTTCTCTATTTCATCATCATCAACATCAACTCACTCTTCCATCATCGGATTATTATCATCATCA
>SNQN01007779.1:0-24081 GCA_008642245.1 Bassia scoparia | reverse complement strand
GTTGTTGAAACCGCCCTATTTTTTGGATATTATTCAAAGATAACTAAACTACACAAATAACTTATCAAACCAAGTGTGATAAACACTTTCTTACCCACCAATTAGAAAGGAAAAAAAATTGAATCACATAATAATTTATTAATTGAAGATGAAGTTATTTTTGTTGTTCATTGAGGTGAAGAGCAATCGATACGATCTATTTTCTCCGTGTAAGTAATTCAAAGACGGTAGTATTATGACTCGTGATGAAGTCAAACGGACCAAACTGGTTGAGATGTATGGATTGAAAAAGTAAGTTAAGTCTAGTGTTTACTTCTCTCTTTGCTGGACATTTATTATCAGAATTCCCATTGGCATAAGAAATCCCAACGCGCCCTAGCGAGTCCATGTAGTGTTACTTCGATACGTCATTTCTTCTTGCTTTAATACCGCAATGAACACAAAGTTCATTACAAGGATTAGATCTATATATAGTATAGAATTAAAAATAGTAAACAACATCCGAAATGGATATGCAGATTTAGATCGTTGATGGACACCATCACCCATTACGAAGGTTATAGATAGGGGGCTGTTACAACATATATTGGAATCACTCGATGAGTATTACTCGTGGACTAATGATATATGTTATGGTATATAACAAACTACTGTTGGGATAGTTGCTTCTTTGCGGGGCCCGGGGCTGAGACAACAAATGGAAGATGATCAAAGAATTACAAAGAGTAGCCAAAAATGGATGACAAACATTTGATTTTTCTTCTTCAATGACGCCATTTTTGAAGCTTCTTCTTCATAACACAGAGACTTAAATGAAAATACTTGATGAACTTTTGTTTATTATCCAAGAATGAAGGAGAATGTGTGCCTTTTAATTATGAATAATGCAAATGCTCTGCTATTAGGTAAATTGGTGAGTATATAGCTTGCGATTCAGAGTCATTAAGCAGCGTTTTTTCTATAAAGGGAGAGGTTTGTTATACATTACTGATTTAGATACATTTCTCAATCTTATTTGCTAGCTCACACGTACTCATTTAATAATTTATGTAGTGTATTAATTTTGTTAATAATTAGGAAAAACAGTAAGCAGAAGAAAAAGAGGTAAGAGTAAAGTTTCCGCAGCTCTTTCTCTCATGAGGGTCAATTCAAAACAAATACGAACCGGTCCATTCGCTAATTTCATTAATTCAAAGGGACTCTTGTGGAGCATGCTTGGAGGGAACGGGAAAGATAATTGCTATTAGCTATAGAAAGTAAGACAATGTATATCTTTGTATGAACGATCGTGTTAATGATGCCTCTCGATCATCAGTTTACAATTTTAATTGTTATTCGGAATGGTAGATTTTAAAAGTGTATGGTAATTCACACGTCATAGTGCTATTTAATGATGTTGATTTATGATAATTGCTTCTGCTAGCTTTCTTAATGTTTGTGATTAGTCGATTATATTTTCTTTAAGAAAATCTAAGGCTAGATACTCCCGAGTAATTCAAAGCTATGAAGGTGTTCTACACTTAAATGAAAGCTTGATTTGTAGCATTATGTCAAATTGGGTTCGTTTGTTTAAGTTCCAAGCGACTATTATCTAAATAGTACAAAATAAGTGGGGATGATTGTTAAGTTCTTAATAATCATTATGTGGGCCTAGGCCATGTATCCTTGGAGGATACTGTATATTGGTAGCATATTGGAACATATATTCACTGTAGCTGGTCTCATAGCGTTCCAGTTAGATTTCATTGAAATAATATATATTATAGTGGACAAGTCTGTATTTAATTTTGCTGCACACTAATAAGTAAAACAGTGTACGATTCACGTCAAATGAGGATCGGCTGGCTCCATGTTTGTGAATGCGATCTTCTTGGGATTTAATGTTTGTAGAATCTAGTAATATTTAAAACTTTAAAATAAATTGATAAATCTTCATTGGCTAGCTGAGAAGGGATTCGGGAGCGGATTACAATGTGTTGATAACTCTTCCCTTTTTGATTTTTTGTGGCTTCGTGGTTCGACACCGCGATGCTTGACCGTAAGCAGTTTAGATTAGTGTGGTTTTCTAACCATTGGTTAACATGAGAGCCGTGACTATAGATTCATTAATCGTCCATACATTTTGTATTCTATCTACGAGTTCTTTTTGACATAAGTTTCTGTAACTGCACTCCGCCTCCAAAGTCCTTATGTAGGGCAGATGTCGTGTTAACCTTGATCACATTTGTTGATCATTTACACACCTGTTGACAATCGAATCTTATTTTCAGGCTGACGGTTTTTATGTCATGACATGACGATTGCTTTCTGTTAACTCTGTTTTCTTTTTGCTTACTTTACTACTTCCTTTGTCTTCCGTTGTAACAACAAAGGGTTTTATTTGTGAGATATAATCTTCGTTTGTTGCAAGTATGAAAGGGGACGTACTAGATTTTTGCTGTAGCATCTTGAATATGATTTCAACATCACACAACGTAGGAACACACAATATACATTCCCTTTACCAACAAGAGTTGGGCTCAGTGGAATGCGCTTTGTGGTCGTTAAGGGAGTTCTCGAGTCGTAGCCTCTACCGTATGCAGAGAACTTCCGTTGGGACGATGCACCCACCTAGCTAGGTCTGTCACACTCGGCCGTCGGAAATCGGATGTAGTCGTGAGCTAAGCTGCCGAGTGAACCGGGTAGGCAGCTTAAAAAAAATAACCATTCCTTTGATATATAAACAATTATTAGATTTACCGCAAAAACATCATTAATGAGCTTATTATGTTAATTTTTTTCTACTTGCCGATGTGATTAGTCTTAAGTGACTCTTTGTAAGAAGGTCCTATTCCCATTGTTCGTTCACTTTTAAAAACCAAATTCAATTAAACGCCATTGATTTTTCTAATCTTCATATAAGAGATGGTTTTGTTTTGTGTGTTTGGTGTGATAAGATATCGAGGTTAGTGCAATGTGGGGTACTGACTTTGACTTAAAAATTGCAGTTTACTCTACCAAGTTACATTTGCAAACAGGGACTATGATGTAACATATGTTAAGTTTGCCGTTTAAAACTGAGCACCTCTCACACAACCACCTCCGATCAGCCTGCTTCCGCCGCCCTCCATGCTACCGAAAGCACGTCGTTATACCGTAATGTTCAAGGCCAATAACATAATCCCTCGAAGCCATCACCCGCAGCCTCTTAATCGGCGCCGTGCGCGTTTCTGCGCTTCTCCACGTGCAGACAACACAACGACCTTTCGCATAGTTGCTTCGTAAGTGAATCTTGGCACAGGTAATTGACGCGCCGGAGGTTTCGATCTAAGGCGAAGGGTAAGAGTGAGGAATGAAGGTCGACGTCTGTGTGGTTAGTGTCAGTGTCGGTTTGTATAATTTGTCGATTAGTATTATCTTTTTATTGGGAACACTGTTACAAATTGTTGAGATTGAACGATATTTTTCTAATGACTACAATTGATGTAAGAGGGATTGGCTGGATTTGGATTTTTGGATCTTTGGGGTTAGCATGTTTAATTTGTAAGTTGTATAGGGTGAGATTCTGGCAAGTCAAAAATGGTGAAGTCTGAAATGATTAATCTCTTGTTTATCTTTTGTCTTTCATGTATATCAAAATACTTCAAGCAACCCTAATAATTTATATGAAAAATTAACGTTTCTTAATAGAGTTTGTTTATAGTGGCAAATTGTACTTTTGCTACTCTGGTGTGAGTAACTGCACTTTTGTCAAAGGTTCTGTACCAGATTGCCTTAACTCTAAGAATCTATGTTGCATGTTATTTATATATATTCGATCCTGTTGTACTTACATGAACTCTCACATGAACAACTCATCGGGTCGGCCCCTCGCATGAAAGTCCTTGGGATTAAACGTGAATGTAACACATGCTTCTTTCGTTTCAGACGTTTAATATTTTATTGTGAGATGGCAATGATATATCTACACGAGATCTTATGACTTCTGTGTTAGATTGCTCCTAATACCATTTTTTAAAGGACTCATCTCAATTAAAGATTTAAAACTGATGATTGAAGCTTGAAAAAATAATACTATATACTTCTATTCCGACCAAAAATCAAGGCAGAATGACAACTACACTCCAAATCACAATCAAAGCTGCTCAACAACGGATCAAATCGATCTTTGATGTGTGCGTGGTACACGATCCAAAGATAATCATTGTTAAAGTATACAAGATTACCCTAAGTGGTATTTATATCAGTTAAAATTGTGTAGAATTGTGAAATCACTTTCTTGTAAATAAAGAATAATTAATCATTTAAAAGATACAAGATTGACATAAGTGGCATTATTTAGTAATTAATTAAATGTAAATTATAATCACTTTGCTGATGTCTTTTTTCACCCAATAAAGATTCTTTGGTATTTTTAAAGCCGCCATTTTTTTTCATAATAATTTATTTGAACTTATTTGTACACATTCGGTCTCTATATTAGGCTGTACAGTTATTGTTCTTCTCATACTTTATGTATTCGTACATATACATTGGATGCTAGCTGAAGTTGCAATATCGACTACTCTAAGTGACAAGTTTTAAAGATTTGTGACATGATGTTTGTAGTGTTCACTGAATTGATATTGTTGAGGATTAAAGATAGGTTTAATTTCTCAAGTCAACAGAACTTTTACTACAATTGTTTATTCTTTTGTAGTAAAATATCTTTCTACTGCTGTACTTTTATACCAGTGTAGGTCAATAGCCTGTTCATCGTTCATAAGGTTATAATACGTTATCTGATTATTCTTTTGTGTAGAGTTAGTTTGATATTCGTGAATGCACGAATTTTATAGTCATTTGTGATAAAGCAAAAAATAGGGTTGTACATATATTGAAACCTTTTTATTTGGCCAATCGAGAATGCGACCTTACAAGCGATAATACCAAACATACCAACAGCAAGTGTCCACACGACTTAAGAGTCAATAGTTGACTTTGGCGTCTTTGGAAGCAACCTATTTCAAAGAAAATGTAAATTTTTTGCAAAATACTACCTACCATTGAAAATTCTTGGACTTATACCTTAATTTCCATTCTTGTTGATTGACCACCTACCTTGTTTCATTTTCCGGCGTTGACTTTGGTTTCCGGTCTCAAGTACACGTGAGATGCTACTAATCTCATTTTTGCCATTGTTTTCGATTTCCTTCCTTGTTTCCCTCTCTTTTCTTTTATTTCTCTATTCTCTTTCTTAATTTGATTTGTGTATACTGAATTTGAGGGTGCGAACGGGAAGGAAAATCGAAAAACGTTGCAAAAAAGACCCTGCACTTTAGATGACGGAAAAGCTAAAGCACACGACGAAAATGAACAGGTAGTGGTCAACAACAAAATGGAAATTTAGATGAGTTATTCTAGGTTTTCGATTGTAAGGTAGTATTTTGCCAAAAAGTGTGTAACTAAGGGGTTATGGACAAAAAATTTATCTTATTGATTTCTATATCTTTCATGTTCAAATTATTCTAATTTTTTCTAATATGCTGGAATTAGGATTTTGAAATATATTATATATTTAGTAAATTATTTTCTAAAGATTAATATAAACAAATTTAAGACTCGATAAAAAATAGGGAAGCGGGAATACTCTTCAAAAATTGCCTAAATAACAATGATATTTGAGTGGATGGAATTCGTTCTCCACGTGTCCTAATTGAATCAAGCTCTATAAGGTGGCAGGCTGCCTGATAAACTTTAATCTGGGAGTCGAAACGAGATCACGAGAACCGACGTTCCACGCCGAAGCGGTAGTAAGAAAGGAGTAATGGCTGGGTCGAACAGTGTACACATCCAATGGTTGCCTTGAATTTTCGGAGGGATTGGCTGTAAAACCCGGAACACATTTATGACATAACACATTCACTTAGCGCATTATTGAACACTCCACCAAACTTTGAACGCTTATTCTTCTACTTTCTTACACTAATCCTGAGCACTTTATTTGCTCAATCCTACGTTAACTGATCAGAGGGCGATATCCAATAGCGATTATTTCTCCTTTGTGCAGTGTCAGCTGCATGGAAGTGATAGAAGCAAACTATCTTTATTTGTTTGGCAGGACCCGCTCTTTCCTTGACCTGACCAGGAGAACGAATGTAGCTTAGGCTCGTACGTTCTGTCCAATAAAAGTCAGCTCTCCGGGGTACAATGAAGGGAAGCTTCACCCTCTTTCACTAGAATAGGAACAATATGACGTAGGCCAGGAATGTCATCCCCAAATTGCTATACAACTAATTTTTCCTTATTATTATTATGTAGTTCCTTTGCATGAATGCTTTTAGTAAATCTCCTAACTATCATTGTATATTTAAGTTGTTATCTCGGACGAGGGGAGAAAATTTCTCTTGCTATTGTCAATTACTTCACAGTGTCAACTTGGTGTTAAATATGCAATACCATGTCTAAATAAGTAAAGCAAGTTGTATCGTTTAAAGCTTCGTTTTTTCATATAATTAGTTTGGAGGTCAAAATCGTTAAAAGAAAAAACTGCGATAATTATTTTTATTTGTAAGACAATAAAACGGCATGTCTTTATAATCGAAGTTCGATAATCGAGTTCTATCACAAAGTTTTGGATATTATTTCCCTTATCAAATTGCTTATTTTATTAACAAACATATTAATGTATCTAACTAAATTGAATAGAATAGGCTAGAATTCAATAATAATTGTTGATTAAAATCTCTTGATAGAAATTTTTATATTATAAAATATACACTATCGCAATCAATCAACCTCAATCATATCAGTAGGTCTTATCCATAAGTGGCTCAGTAAGATGACTAAACGTGGATTATTCCGATGGAGGATCATTCACATGAACTTCTCCTCTTCCACTACGATTGAGAGTCTTATCTCGCACTCTAAATCCAACAGTTTCAAATCCCTTTTTGACTCCCTTCACCCAAGTATTTTCGGTCTCCCATCTTTACCTCGTTAATCTCTCCGGTGATCTCCCACTCTTTCCATTTTCGCACCACGGATGCCTCCTCAAGATCTCGTTCTTCTCATAAATATAACTAAAAATAAAAAATGCAAAAGAGAATAAGGAAAAATTTAGAAAAGAAAATGAATAATGTTTACGAATATTTGCATTAAAAACGATAAAATTTAGATTTTAGATGAAAGAATTGAATTGATTATAATTAATTTAATCATTATAATCAACTCTGATAAAGTGATTTTGGCAAATCTATTGTAAATTTTCCATAACAAAAATGTGTTATGGAGTTGACTAGAGAACACCAAATCTAGAAATCCAAATAATTCTCTCCGATTTGATTTGGTTTTTTTCTGTTCTCCAATTTATGAAAAACCCTTTAAACTAACCCTTACAATTATAATTGAGCTTTTTCCCATAACACAATCGATGACAATATAAGTGGGAAAAACTGACAAGTGTCATTGATCATGAACTGTAATAGTATGCAAAACGTTTAGGAACATCAAAATCTTAGAGCATAACGGTGGACTAATAAGGTTGTATACGAATTGAATTAGCATCTGAAGCCACTAATGATGCATTACTATGAATATAGTATCATGTCACATATCTTTCTGCATTTCGAGTTTTGTCAGGAACCCAAACGCTCCGTTCTCAATGTTCTATTGTCAAGTTCGTCACGCGCCACGCAACGCCAGCTGTTCCCTTTTATGTGTTAAATTTTTGATTTGATTTTTTAGTTCAGTTCAATTTTTGGTATTTTGCCCAACGTTTTAGTTCGATTCGAGTAAAAATAACCGGTCGAATGCGCATTTTATCCTGTTGTTCGTATTGCATGTTGGAGCTCGTGTCGTATATGTTTGGGGCATAGTCCCTAGTGATGGGACTGAGGTAGTGACAGCTGACACAAGCACAAATTCACCACAATTCACAGTCTTCTTACCTCTCTCCCGGTTACAATGTTACTAATTACGTCCTTTAGGTCTTTCGCTTTCGGCATGTGCGTAGAAATTATGCCAATTTTTCCATATTTGTCAGTTGCATATAACGTTTAATGGTTTTGTACCATTATTTTGTATAATATCGCATTTATTTCAATTGAACGATAGTGATCTTACGTGATAACATTTAATACACCATTGAGATTTCTAAGAAATATTATTGTACTTGTGCAGACACTGTGAAACATGCAGTTGATTATAAACTCTAATTAGATTTTCGGAATTTCACATTTTTTTATTATTTTTCAGTTGACTAATTATTTAAAAGTGGATGGTTAGTAAACGAGTGTGATAGTGCGAAATCTTTATTCAGTAAGGTTCGCCAAATCCCACAATTCGTTCTATTATGCTTTGCATTAACTCTACACTAATGACACTTTAGAGATCTTAGGTTTCTTATACAATATAGTTGTACATAATGTGAGCTGTGCACACGATGAAAAATGCTAACACGGATGTTGATAGACTCTGCTATTCGTATTGCACAGGTCTTCATGTTCTTATAATATTGCTGTGACTGCACACTCATATACCAGTACTAACCATACATACCATAATACTACTACCTACATACATACATCTAACATAGTCTTACATACATACATACAGTAAACCACGAAATCCATCAGAGCCTTAATTTTAAGTGGGATCGGCTAACATTGACTACCAGCGACGACAGGCAAAGCTCTAATTCACCCGAGTTATTCCCTCAGTCTAGGCTCAATATTCTATTAGAGCGAAATTTATATACTTAATTGGCGTTAGACACTAGACCGGTACCAAATCTTTAAAATAGACCGTAAAGAAATGAAAAAAGAAGAAGACTGTCCCATAAGTACATGAAGCAATCAAGTAGAGAACTTGGTTCTGAATACATGATAACACATCACAATTCACAACTGGATGTTTGTTGTCATCTACAGTAAGCATCCCTTGTCAGGATATGTAAATTACCAGAATTGTACGTGATTTGCACAGATTCAACTTTCTTTTGGAAAACGTAATTGATTTGCACAAACTCCTTTCTAACTACTACTCAAGTACTTTTTATTTATTGATTATCTAGCATGTGGTTTGGTGGTTTCTTCGGTTTTACTCTTGCCCATAGTCATCTGACATCATATATATGTGGGTTACTCAATTACTTCTTTGTGGTTGACTTACTTTGCATAATTGGTCTCCAAATTTCACATTATTCGATAGTTTTGGTTTTGGGAGAGGCAGAATGATATATTACAAATTACCATTTGACAATAAAGATTCGTTTCCTGTTCAAGGAATTTATAAAGAATACAGAATTTAGGGTGAGTAAATAATGACTGGGGATTGAAGCTGGACAGCCGTGCTTCGACGTCTGAGATGACATTAGGCTCTTATGGCTAACTATGCAAAACAGCAAGGTGATAACCTGGGGGATCTTGGTAAACCTCGCTTCGCATGCTTAATGTCAGACAGAGACTAATGAAGGTCGAGGCAGATGAGGCTAGACGTTTCGGTGGTGTTAGATTAAGTACCTGGAGTGGCTCACCAATCCTTCTATAGGGTATTGGTTGGGAAAAAAAGGTTTGACTGTTTGGTGTTTTTCCCAATGTAAGGAAAGACTTTTATATTTAAACAATGCTGGGAGAAGTCTGATACTGAGTATTTCTGACCATTAAGGGTGCTCGTACATGTGAGTCGCTTATTCTGGAAAGGTCCTGTCTCCCTGTCTTTGGTTAAGGTGGAACTAGGTGGCACTGGACCTGGCCATTGGGAGGGACAATTAGCCACGCTTATTAGCTTATACGAGCGGGGAGGTTAGGTGTTAGCGGAACCTGCTCCAACCCTCCCGGTCTGGTTGCGCCTTTCGACTACACGGCGCGGTACGTCAGGGGTTCGTAAGAAGTGGTCGACGGTGCTTGTCAGGTCACAGACAACGATATGCTCAGAGATGTCCCGATAGGGAATCATAGGGAGGTTTGTAGTCTTGAGTTAATAGCCTGCGGTGGGAGGCGATTTCTTGTGTCATTGTTCTAGTGGAGGAGTTAATAAGCCCTGTAAGTTCATGATGACAGTGTATGGGTGGTTGTAAGGTTCCCGAGGGGCATAAATACCAAGTTACGGCTTCGGCGCTAATGAGCCTTCAGGTATTAGATCCCGAGCTAGAGCGGTGAAGATATAGCCCCAGACTTCAATCGAGCCCCGAGGGTCATGAGCGCTCGGCTATTGAAGTTTCTGAGGGCTAATAAGCCCTCAAATCTGCCCCCCGGAGGGCTAATGGCTCTGGTAATTTGAGGTATTTGATGGGGGTAATAGCCCCAGCTATACCCCGAGGAATAGCTCGGTGTTACGGAACATTCATTCTTATCTGCCGGAGGGTACTAGCTTGTAGAATAGAAGCTTTGTCTTTTATTCACCGAGTGGTACTCGCTTGCGGGAATGAAGGAACCTTATTCTTAGATTCCGAGGGGTACATCCTCGGGAAAGGAATACTTCCTTCTGATCCCGAGTTAGCTAGCCTCGGGAAAGGACAACTCATCCTTGGTTCCCAGATGGCGCTGATTAGCCTCGGAAAGGAAAACGTCTTCCTTGGATCCGAGGGTACTACTGGGAAAGGATAAAAAAACTTGGGTTTTTCCTTGGATTTCAGAGAACAAAGGTACTGCTTCCGGGAAGGAAAACTCATCCCTTGGATTTCTGACCGGGTGCTAGCCTCGAGAAAAGGAACCTTACTTCCTGTGATCTCTGAGGGTATTTCCTCGGGAAGAAGGAAACTTATTCTTGCTTCCCAGATCCTTGGTACAGCCTCGGGAAAGCGACCTTTATTCTTTGTGATTCCGGCGTACAGGAATAAGGTTTCCTTTTCCCGAGGTTGGTACCCTCGGGAATCCAAGGAATAAGGTTTCCTTTTCCCGAGGTTAGCACCCTCGGGAATCCAAGGAATAAGGTTTCCTTTTCACGAGGCTGGCACCCTCGGGAATCCAAGGAATAAGGCTTCCTTTCCCGAGGTTAGCACCCTCGGGAATCCAAGGAATAAGGTTCCCTTTTCCCGAGGCTAGCACCCTCAGGAATCCAAGGAATAAGGTTTCCTCTTCCCGAGGTTGGCACCCTTGAGAATCAAAGGAAGGAAGTGTCCTTTCCCGAGACAAGCACCCTCGGGAATCAAGGGAGTGATGTTCCCTTCTCCCGAGGCTAATACCCTCGGGAATCCAAGGAATACGGTTTCCTTTTCCCGAGGTTAGCACCCTCGGGAATCCAAAGAACGGAGCTTCTTATTTCCAAGTCTAGTACCCTCGGGTATATAAAGAATGATGTTCCCTAACACCGAGGCTCATTAGCCCTTGGGGCTCGGGTAGCTTGGGGCTTATTAGCCCCTCGGGAATCTTCAATCACCAAGGCTTGTTAGCCCTCGGGGCTCGAATATCTTGGGGCTTATTAGCCCCTCGGGTATCTTCAATTACCAAGGCCAAACCTTTGTCCCTCGGGGCTCGGCTATCTTGGGGCTTATTAGCCCCTCGGGAATTTTTCAATTATCAGGATTATTAGCCCCCCTCTCACCGAGGGGCTATACTTGAACTAAGCAAACCACCGCCTAGGTGACCTTCCCCTACCGGGAACACCGTCTCGGCACGATCGTTGGTCTGTGACCTTCGAACAAGCGGCCTGACCGGCTTCTTGAATAAACCCCTGACCGGGTACCTCTAGTCTTGTAGACTCGAGAGGCAGATAACCAGACCAGGGAGATCGAGCATGGTTCCGCTTGACACCTAACCTCCCTTGGTCCTCGGTATAAGTATCAAGCGTGGGGCTAATTGTCCCTGCCCAATGGTCAGGCGCCACGTGGCACCCAGTAGGTCCCACCTTAACCTGAAAAAGGGAGACATGTGGGCCCCACATACTTGCATAATAAGGATACCCTCAAGAGGGTACGAGACAAAGTCTGACACATACCAGACTTCTGTCCCACATTGTTTAAATATTAAAAGTTTGTCCCACATTGGGAAAATCACCAACAGTCAACCTCACCAAACCCTATAAAAAGGGAGTTGGTGAGCCCACTCCAGGTATCTAATTCTGAACCCACCGAGTACAGTCTAGTGCCTATATCTAGCTTGCTCGACCTTCAGTTAGGTCTCTTTGCTGACTTAAGCATCGGAGGGGCTTTTCCCGGAGATCCCCCGGGTTAGTCACCTTTGCTTGTTTTGCAGGTTAACCGGAAGAGACCAGTGTCCATTCTCAGGACATTGACGGAAGCATGTGCGTGCCAGCTGTCATCCCCAGTCATTATTATTCACCCTAATACTCCATTGTTTCTCTTTGTAAGTTCCTTGAACAGGAACACTTACGATCCTTGAAAAATGTAACAAATAAATGAACAATTAATTGATACATCCTTATATAAAAGTGTAACTAACACGTCAGATCGTACAAATCAAAATAGCAACCCACTTGACACAAAAGGTACCACAAAAGGTGGTTTTAGACTATTTCGTTTTAAAAAGATGGATTGTGACAAAATCCCACTTATAAAAGGTGATTTATCATAATTTTGTCTATAAATTATAATTAACTTTTTTTTTTAAACGATAAATTATAATTAACTTTATTCATAGAATCATAGTAAAACTCACTTTTAATCCAACAAGGAATCAACTCCTGCACAAAGAATGGGATGATATATGGCTGAAAATCGTGAATAATAGGGAATAAAAAATGAGAAAAGAGAGTAATACTAATTTCGTTTTTTTATTGATGCACTAATGCACCGTCATAGGGAATAAAGAAGTAAGAAAAAAAGAGAGTGTTGTAGTCTCAAAATATGTAATTAATAACATAATCACATGTAATTACAAAATTAAGGAGAGAGATGCAATTAGATAATTAACAAAATTAATTTACACTCTCTATTCTACGAACTACTTTCAAATGTACGTGCTTATCTTTCATAATTGTTCTATAAACTATTTTCCAATGTTCTAAAGAGTATAATATTTCTATATCAACTACATGCTTTTTGGTAGGAATATTTGTTTTATTATAATCGTTCAAATGTTTCGATATAACTTTGATATCTTTAAAAATAAAATAAAACAACATATTTTGTAAAAAAATATGAAAAAAGAAAAATTATTAAATGTCCTCATCACAATTAATAAAGAAGAAAAAAACAAAAGAAAAACCATCAATATATATCCTTAAAAGTGGAAGGAATGAATGTTTTTTTTAAAGAAAAAGAAATGACATTAATCATCTAAAAAAACATTTAATATGTTCGGTGTACAATTTAGATGCTACAAAAACATGTGGTACGATGTAATTTGCAATGTTAATTGAATATCTCAATCAAAAATTTGAATTAATGATAATAGAGATGATATATTTTATGTACATTATAGGAATTTACATAACAAGATTTGAAAATGTTAGTTTYATACTCTATCACTCCCTCTCACATGAAATGTCAATTTTTTACTTGAAATGTGAACGTAGTACATATGTATTCCTTTATATCCGACGTGAATTAATTACACTTAGAATGGAGAGGGATGAGATATTCGAACTCTTGACATTGTGTCACATACACTTGCTCTAATACCATATTAATGGACATCTCAACCAAAATTTTAAGTTGATGATTGAGGTGAGACCCAAAAATATGTTATATACTCTATCACATCATCTTAGTTATAAATTACTATATTATAACTAGGTTTATAGTAGACCATTTTTTACTTAACCCAACTAATGTACCTCTTTGATCTGGTACCCTTGTATCAGTTTCTTTCATAAAAATAAATAATGTAAGAATCGACTCATGCTCAATAAAGGAATWACAAATGATTCGTCATTGTGTCTAATAATCAAGGAATCTCTTTTTGCACAAGCGAGGAACTTATAACAAGCTAGCTTTATGTCAAATTTTACACACCTTTTCATTTCTTTGTTGAAAACAAAATGGCAATTCATCCAACGTACTTTCAATAATGTTCTTTTTTCATTTTGTTTCAAAGGTTGCACAACACCATTCATGTACTAAACAACCTTTATGTGTTTTTAGATTAACCTATTAATTGTCTTATATCTAATTAACCAAAATTAGTTGGAGTTATCTGCTAAAATCCAATATGAAATTGTTCAATTTGTAGATCGAAATCACAGGAGACAATTAAAGAATGACAGAAGGGTTGAGCACGAGAGAGATGTTAGCCAACCAGAGTTAGATTTACACTAAAGAAGCTGAGTTATCATCTACTCGCTGATTACAAGCCTCAAGAAAGAACAGAAAGCTTAACACATCAATTAACATCAGGAAGTGGACGATCAAGAAATTAATAAGAGCATTGGAGCAAGAAGACAAGTTCTTCCATCAAGGTTGAGTCATTTCAAGTAAAGTTTAACTTGGAATCCTCGAGAAAGAGTGTTGAAGCTAACGAACAACTTCTAGCTAGCAACGTATGAACATGAAATTGAAGGGAAATGAAAGGGTGTTATCAATTGAAAAAACAATTCGCTCTATGAAAGGCCAGTGAAACTACAAAGGTAGTTTCAAATCCATAAGAGGAAGAAAGGTTTTGAAAGAACAACTTCATCTACGAAACAGTTTGGGAAAGAAATGGAAACGAATAAACACGAAGTAATGAAACTAGAAAACAACTTTCTATTATTGAGATTGAAAAGAACATCAATGCAACATGAGTTCGAAGTTGTCGCAAAGGAGAAAACATGCTCAAGGAACCAACTTCTAAGTCAAATAAGTTGTTTCAAATATAGAGTTAAATTGCAAAACAACGTTCTTGAAAAACAACTTTTTTTGCTAAAGCTGAGGATTCATAGACAAAGCTAATTACAATGTCACAAAAGTTACAAGCTTAAGAACAACTTTCGTCTATTGACGATCATACACAAGAAATGGAATTCAAATTCGGAACTGAATTGAAGTTGGAAAAAAATATCTTCTTTTAAAGCTGAAGCATCATCTAACTGAAAATCTTAGAAGCAACAACAAAAGAGATTTAAGGATCTCAAAGAAAGACTTTCACTCTTGAAAAGCTCGCAACAGACTGTGTCGAAATAGGTTTCATTTAGTTTAAAGTATTACAAAAATGTAATGACTTTAATTTATAGCGATTTCTAATTTAATGTGATATAATGTTGTGCCTATATATATATGATTCAAGCATAAATATTTTATTTTTTATTTTTATTTCTTGTCTGTTTCCATACTCTAATACAAAACCCAAAGCAATATTATAATCTTTAAAGATAGAATTTAAACATAAAATAAATTTAATATAAAAAGATCGAGTAAATTAGTATGCATCCAAGTGATGTAACAATTGAAATCATCATATTTACAATCCTTAAAAAGTGTAACAAATGAAGGAACAAATAATTTGATACATCCTTATATTGAAGTGTAACGAACACGTCGGACTACACAAATCAAAATAGCAACCCACTTGACACGGCAGAGTCTCCATCGTTGATCACCCAAAGGGCACATGGGTTTGGCCTTTCCCCCCGTGACAAAGGCATAGGGTGGCAGTGTGGCACCCCTATCCTTTAAAAAAACTTTACCAAATTCGCTCTATTATAGTACTCCCTCCGTAACGTATTAATTGCAACGATTAGACATTTTTCCTCTCTACTTTATGTCATGTCGTTGCAGTTATTACGTTACGGAGGGAGTACAAGCATTAGATTTTAGATAGTGGCAATTCCAAAGAAAGCCACGTTCATCAAACCCCCTAATTATTGTTGCATGACTAATCTCATTTGCTCCCCATTTACTATTTGTCGAGTTTGTTATATTCAATTTATTTTTACGTATTTAAAGTTATRTGAATTTTTCTGAAACTGTTTTATAAGATTAGAAAATAATACGAATTACATAGTAAGTTTYTTTTTTCTAATTTATTTTTTCTTATGAGAAAGTGTTTATTRTAAATTYAACTTTTTTTTCTTGAAAATAAGTAAACAATAAGTTYAATAGAACATATTCGTTTTGTCCMTACTAAACTAGGCCCCAACCCATGTGAATCCCCTCACCTTATCGCTTCAACAACCAATAGCATCGCACCCCATTTCTCCTATATATACCACCATTTCCCAGCTCTTTCAACATTCATCAAACTCCCACACAACAACAAAGTATAACATATCTGATATTAACAAGTGTTTTACATCATTCAAAAGAAACATCAGCAAAAAAAGATGAACTCAAGAACATGTGTTGCAGCAACAAGTATTGCAGCAATTGATGGACTGAAAGACCAAGGATTTGCAAGGTGGTATCACTCAGTRGGGTCACTCCAACAGCTTGCTAAGAGTAATATGGGATCTTATTCTCATATTAACAGACTTTCTGCTGTTACTTCTACTAAGATGATCAGGGATGACAAGTTGAAACAATCAGAGGAATCTCTTAAGAATGTTATGTACTTGAATTGTTGGGGTCCTAGCTGAGGATTTAATCACCCTTCATTTCTTTATTTTATTTTTTAATTTTGGTTGTCTTTTTATGATTTGTACATTCTTTTAAGAATGACTATGTATATATTGACTCTTGAGATCAGCAATGGAAGAAGGTTCCTTTTCTCAAATTCTACTTATGAGATCTTCAATTGATTGATTAATTAAGTACTTAACATCATCATTATATTTTATGGATTGATACCCAAACAATTACATGCTAAGGTCTAAAGAAAATTAAACACTGAGTATGTAGGTAAAATCACACTAAAAGGACTGTATTGCGGTCATTACAACTTAAAAAAACGGAGGGAGATATATTATATATTTGACAATATATATTATTGTAACTATATTCAAAGCAGTGTTGGTTGGCAATATTAACAAGATCAATAACTAATTCTCGTGCGGTTGTTTGTCAAGTTGCAAGGGTCTAAAAATGCGTCGTTTAAGTATAAGATGTTATTGTGGTTATTGGCAGGTAGGATAATAATTTAGTTGTTGTTAAAGTTTTTTTGGTCACAAAAATAAGACTTTCCGAAATCGATTTTAATCGTCACTTTCTTGGTAACTTGAATAAGCTTCTTAGTATCAGAGAACAAACACCGTTTACAATTGTAAATGATGAAAAATAGGGGGAGGGAGAAATTTCATTTCACCTACTATAAAAAACATTTCGCAACAGGTCAATTTCTCATGTTATCATTCGATTATATAGATCAGTAAATTACTTAAATAATCAATTCGATTATTATAAATATATAATATTTTTCTGAAATAAAACTAATTCATCAACCAAACACACGTCTCATTTGCTTCAAATAAACAAAGAGTGAACTTTTATATCAAAATTTACAAGTAGTTTATGTGAGAGAATTTGGTTGTGACTTGGTATTACAAGTCCAATGCTTGGTTAGGGAGTTTTTCGATGTATCCCGTTTGGCTGTTATTACTGACCCGATTGGGCAAAGGCATTTTGGAGCAGCATGTGTTTGGAGAGGCTGTGCACCCGAGCGTTTGTGAGTAGAGCGGGAGACTTTGGTTAAAAACTGTTGGTTTAATGCATTTGGTTAATGAACTGACTGAAACTAACTGAACTGAAATGAAACCACAAATAAAAATTAAACTGAATTAACAGCTCCCTTTTCAATCAACTTGTGAATTGCATGAACTGAACTGAAATGAAACCGAAACCAAATTGAACTGAAATGAACTGATTTTAAGAAAAACCAAACGAACCTGTAACTGATTGAAATTACTGAAAAATCCAAGAACTGATCTTAACTGAACTGAACTGTAAATTGAACGTTGACTGTTTTAAAACTGAATTAAAATTGGTTTAACTAATAATTTCCATACTTATGAATTTTGATTTGAAATATAAATTGTAAATTCAAAGAGAACAACTAATAACTAATTTTTGATAATATAATGATCTTTAAATTTTTACAAAGTAATTACTAATTTGTGTCATTAAACCTAACATATACTTCGTATTTCATATAATCACAAACTAAATTGTCATTTTATATTTAATTTTTATAATAATAAAAAATAATAATGGGACACGGACACTATCGCCAATATATAGATAAAAATGTAGTGAATAAATTTCGCAAAAGCCAACAAAATAATAAAAGGCTGTACAAACTTACCCCTTTTTATAACCCTTGTAAACTAATACCATTTTTTCATTTTTTCGATGTGGGACTTTACTTTTTCTTCTATTGTACAATGTTTCTTTCTTCTATTAGTGTGTTGGATATCTTTGATGGCAATATTTGGTGAATCTCAATACTTTAACTCTACCGAATAAAGGCAAAGAAACATCTACTACAAAGCAAATAACAATGAAATTATCCAACATTTTACAAGCTTCCACCAGTACAGTAGATAGTTGTAAAAGTATTAAAAAGAAGAGTCGACTTTCACCAAACCCACTGGTCAAGGTCATACATAGTAAATGGCAAAGTGACATAGGGTCATGAAATAGAAATCAAAAGGTAATGGTTATTTTAAAAGTAAATGTAACCTGACCCTTTCTCCTTTACTTCTAATCGCATGTGGGATTCCTTAATTTGTGATAGAAATGTTTAGTTTGTGAAAGCTTAACAGACGAAAAATAAGTAAAATGACAAAGGACATTGGCATGAAATTAGAATCAAGAGGTAATGGGTTCTGCATATGGTGATTTCTTGTAAGAATTAGATTTTGAAGAGTGGTAAGGATTACAATTATGTACAATATTACAGATAATAATATTGTTTTTTCACACTTTTTTAAGTCTATATAACCATCGTCTCAAGTGTAGGTTACATTGTCAGTTTGTGGGCTAACACCATGTTTAATCGATTTTCATTTAATATCATAGTTCTACGTATATTGTTTTAAACTATTAAAGGTTTGATTTAATACAAATAATACTCGTAACAGCAATCTTTTACTTAGTTTCTTAAATAAATCGATTCGTGTAACAGATAATGTTAGTTTCTATAGGTCTAGATTAGGCTAATGGAATAATTTGTACTGATGTTGACTGATACACTTTGTATAGTTTTACTTATGTCGGAGCTATTGGTTTTCAAAGTCTTTTAGCTCATCATTTGATACTATTGATATAACTTCGTAATATATACTTATATACGAGTAACTATGTTTTATGTATTATTAGTTTTAGATTCAAATACGATATACAACATTTGATCTAATACCGTATACGATTTGTATATATTGACGTTGAATCATCTCACCTTGTATGTGCCAATTATAACTTAGGAAAATTGCAATTACTAACCCACATTTGGAGACAAATTAGAAAAAACTACCTCGGATTTCCCAAAAATAAAAACAACTACCCGCACTTTTTCCAAACTTTTAGAGAAATCCCTACGCCACTTTGGTTTATCTGATGAATTGAAAACACTCCGGCATGTGGCCCACCTATATTCAATGCACACTGCTCTTTTCTTCGGTTTTCCGACTGCTCGTCCCATGCCTCTATTTAACTTCTCTTCTCTGAATTTTACTTCGTATTTTCAAATTTTTTCTCCCCAAATTTTTCAGTCATTCTTCTTCTTCGATTTCATCTCGTTAAACAGGTAAATTTTTCTGATCCTTTTGTTTCCCCACACTATTCAATTCGATTTCTATTGTTTTGGGTTAAGTCGAGAATTGAATTCTGATTCTAAGGGTTTTTTGGTTATTCGATTTCTAAGAGGTTTTTTGGTTAATTGAATTGTTGCTGTGTTGTTGTGAGTAGAAGTCGAATTCATCTTATCAATTCGTCCATAACATGCAGTGCGAATTTCTGCAAATGTGGTGTTCCTGTGGTTGAAGAAACTTCATGGACTTCAAAAATCCTGGAGAGATCGCTATGTGAGCTGCAAATTCTACAATCCGTGGTGATCCTAAATAGGTTGAAGGGATTGAGCTATGGGCATGGATTTGACAATCCCCAAGTGAATGGAGAAGCTGTACATAAATCAACTTTTATTGGGAGAAGAATTCATGGCGAAGGGAGGTTCGAAGATTATGAAGTTGAAATTACTTCACATGGAGGTGAGATAGTCAGTGTTCAAGAAAATGACAAGTTGGGCAATTCACAACTTGTGGTTTGCAGAAAGACGTGTTTGATTTGTTGGTGTAGTCTTGTTCTGCATTGTTGTATGCGTCTGCTGATGAATTAGTCGCGTGAAGTCCAAAATGCAGTTATAAAATAAGACGAAACAAAAATATGAAGAAAGACAGAGAGAGGCAAGTTAGAGGAGAGAGTAGGGATAAGCGTGTGAGTGAAATGAAATGGCGATAGAGGGTATGAAGAAGAAGAGTGATGAAGAGTAGATGTGAAGAGTTTGTGAAAATGAATAAAAATGATTTGACATGGTTGGTTGGTTTAATTAAAGAGGGCAAAATAGTAAATCAATCATGCTGGCAATGTTTTGGAAGGAAAAAAAACGCGGGTGGGCCCCTAACCGAATTGCTGGTAGGTGCAATTGAATGTAAGTGGCCCACCTTGCCGGAAGTGTTTTTCAAATTACAGAAAACCGGGAGTGGGTAGGGATTTCTAAATAGTTTTGGGAAAGTGGGATGTTGTTTTATTTTTGGGGGAATCCGGTTAGTTTTTTCTAATTTTGTCGCCAAGTGGGTAAGTTAATGGCAACTTTTCCGTTATACTTTATTGAATATATTATTCAATTTGATCATCATCCTTTCATATATGATCGTGATACGAATATACATAAAAAACTGACACACTTAATCAAAAGTGTTTATAATAATTTAGAAAATAGTAAACAAACTTATACTAAACTATAAATGGTTTAAAGTGCGAAACTAAATTCACGGAAGCATTTGTTAAAAATAAATTGTAGTTACACAATTACCCGTTTTGAACGAAACCATATGGTTTTTTTTAATCACCAATTACCACCCAAAATATTATGCTTAAAATACAAAACTGAATGCAACTGAATTCAAATGAAAAAAATTTTTAACTTGAAATTGATAATAACATAATGAACTGAACCCATATGGGTTGAAGAATTCAACTGCAATGAACCGAACTGAACCTTGAAAAGGCAAATCAACTGTTGGTTTTGAAACTGGTAACCCGTAAAGTTAAAACTGAAACAATGTCAAGCTAAGGAAAAAACTGAAATCAACTGAACTGAAATCAACTGTACTGTTTGGTTCGAAACAATAATTGACTGGTCCTACCTGCAGTCCTCCTCTATTGTGGAGTAAGATTAAGGCGGGGAATAAATCGCATAGTTTTATGACTCAAGCAGTACTGATGTTTTAGTGGTTTGTTTTTAGGCAGGATCCGTTATCGACCTTTGGAAGTTTGCATTAATATAAACATTCATACATTGATTACGTGTGACTTGACATACAATTAAGTTTATATCATTTTAGCAATTGGATTACTACATCGCCCCACTTTTACTTACTTTCGCACTATTTCATTATGTTCTTCCTATTTTACCTTGCGATAAACTAAATCCATTTGCTCGTTTCTCCCTGCGTCCATTAGCCTAGTCGACACGTAGTTGGCTCGGACTATGGGACCGAATGTCGGAAGTGGCCCCGAACCCACTTCGCCGCCACCGACTCGCCGAGAGATAATTTTTTTTTTTTTTTATGGAAGTTGAAACCTTACTTCTAACATGTAGAGTACGTCCCAGGGACGTGACGTCTACATTAGACGTGTGTCCATGGGCGTACGTCTAGGAATTCCACGTCGTTAGACGAGGTTTCCATTTTTTTTTTTTTTTTTTTGCAAAATAAAAAAATTAATTGATTTAAAAAAAAGAAAAAATTGTGAACCTACGTCTGAGATACCAGACGTAGGTTCTCGAAAGATTTAAAAAAAAAAAATACACATACCCGAAAGCTAGAAGCAGAAGCCACCACCGACGCGTCTGTCCACCGACCGATGTGATCCACTTCCGCCTGCCTCCGCTAGCCTCAGCCGTTGAAGATGGTGGTTTTGCTTAGGGTGATGGTGGTATAAGTGAGGGTGATATAGTTGAGTGGGTATTTTGTCATTTACTAAATTTTGGAGCGAAATCAGTACTGTTGGGGCGACGATTAACAATGCCTTTAGCAAATATGCTTATCTCTTTATCTAATGTCTCACTACATCCAACGTTAAGTAATATCGCAAATCTCTTTAACGCTACACACTGTGAACACGTCAATAATATTTGGATAAACTAATGGATTCGATTTTTGTCTTGTTAACGATTGAATCCAAACTCCTCATCGTGGAAGAAACAAACTAAATCAGTCCCGAATCCAAACTGTAGTAAGGTTCCACACGTAAGATTCTCTTTCTCAATTCCAATAATGATAAATCCATCAATAATTGGGATAAAAACCCAGTCAGATGGGCATTGGTAATCATTTCTAACAATTTCCTTTTGATGAACTACATTTTAAATTAGTATAGTCCATCTATCAAAATGTATTAGACGTATATTATTTTACATAGACGAGTTTAATTTACATAAAAGGAATTTTTTGTTGTTTCTACTAGTTTGTTTTTTCGTGGAGATCAACATGAAATTCACTTTGTCGCTTTTACCTATAAAATAAATCAAAACAATATACTTATCCTGTTTTCTTTTAAGACAATTTGGTTCGACACGCATTTAAGATAGAGATTTGGAGTTTTAATGAGCAAATTAGTTTAAAAAATTTAAGATATAACATTAATCGCATTCTTGTTTGTAACTTAAAATTATTTCATCTAATTTGCTCATTTAACTATTTAAATTTTTTCTTTTAAATACGTGGCAAAAGACAAATTGTCGTTTAAATAGAAATAAATAAAGTAATATTGTTTGATTAAGTTTGTTATCCCAACTAATTTGATAGAAATATACTTGCAACTTGCAACTTGCAACTTGCAAYTTCATTCATTCAATTATTCAATGAATCAATTTCGGATGCATTCGAGTGCATCCTCTTTCGTGGGGCTAATGGACCCATACGAGTGCTCACTCTCACCTCAACCCTCCCACAACTTTGGTGGGACCCACTCTTCCTCCTCCTGTCTTCCAAATACCAGGGGCTCACTTCCTTCTGTATTTACCAAAACAACCTACTAACTCACCAGTCACCACCACTTCTCCCATATATATATCACCCAACAATCAACCATGTTTTAAGCAACAAACAATTCAACAAACTTAACAACCAATCAACAAAACTAGATAATTAATTAATAATTAAAAAAATGAGTTCAGTGAAGAGCAGAGCATGGATTGTGATGGCAGCAGTAGAAGGGCTGAAAGATCAGGGTTATGCGAGATGGAATTACACAATGAAATCAGTTCAGCAACACGTTAAGAACAATCTTAGATCTTATTCTCAGGCTAATAAGACTCTTTCTGGCTCATCTTCTTCTGCTATTTCCAGGAATATTCATGATCAGAAACTGAAGCAATCTGAGGATTCTCTCAGAAAAGTCATGTACTTGAGCTGTTGGGGTCCTAATTGATCCATTTTCTAATTCTAATTGTTGTATTTCTTGTACATTTTTTCCACTATTTAATCAAGTAAATGGGTATAAGATTTACAAGTTTATAACTTATCTTCTGCTTTCTCATCTTTATCTGTTCATGAGTTCATCATGGAGTTAATTAAGGCTGTCATTGGATTCTTTAAGTTTAAAGAATCRAGTACTGTAAAAATAACTTCGAATATAACATTTCTTTTCTTTTTCTTACAAAGTTAAGGCAAAATGGGGAACCAAATATCAATTAGCCGGACTTGAACTGAACTTATTAATAATGCTACGGAGTACTTCGTACTTCYTCCGTATCAAAATAAACGCAATGATTTGACATAAAGTAGAGAGAAAAAGTGTCTAATCGTTGCRTTTATTTTGATACGGAGAAAGTATTAAAATTAATGAAACTGAACTAAAGTAATTCCTTCATTTCACTAAACTGATGTCATAAAAGAAAATGGCCATGATATTATAAATTTTTTTATATTCTTATTAATATATAAAAATGAATATAATCAAAAGAGGTCTTGTCAGAATAATATTAACAAGTGGTCTATAGAGTATTAAAATTCATTTTTTTTAATAATATTTACTCATCTACAATTAAACGTATTTGATTTATAAATTGTGCATTATCAAATATATAAAAT
>SNQN01007778.1:14434-31931 GCA_008642245.1 Bassia scoparia | reverse complement strand
TTCAGAAAATAATTTAAATGTAAATACAAGTTTGACCCAAAAATGGACTTTAAAAGATGGAAACATAATTTCATCTATTCATCCTCCCTTAGCTGGCCTGCAATTATCTTCTCCTAAAGGAAATTGTGTAGCGACACCCTTTAAAATCGGCAGGGAAGCTGATGGCTCAGCAGTTCCAAATTTGGGAGATATAGAAAAGGTTTATGAAAAAAACAATTTTTCCAATCAGATTTTACATACAATTTCATAACAAGTTGATGTAATTTCAAGCCAAGTAGAAGCTCTATCCTCAAACAGCTCTTCTAGGCAAATAAATGAGGATATTTCAAAAGAAATTCAAAGGTGTTATTCTCAAAGAATCTCCGAAAGGAGAAAAACATAAATTCCCAAACGAAATTTCAAAACCCCTTATTAATGTACCAACCGTTTTTTCTACTCCAAAGGGAATTGGTCAAAACCAAATCTTGAAAAAACTTCTGAACGATTAGATAAGAATGTCACATGTATAGAAAAAGATAAAGAAAATGACATTTCCAATATCTTTTGTTCAGATGAGAACTCTCCTAACCAATTAAATAAAATTCGCATTAAAAATTGGAGGAACAATCCCCTCCGAAACTATTATTCTAGGCCAACTCCACCTGATATATCTTTCAAATTAAGAAAGGGGCACTTATGGCCAYCAAAAAACCTATAGTGGTGACCAAATATATGAATGGAATATAGATGGTCGCTCAAAAAATGAAATTCTTAAGAAATGTGCATTGCAGCTAATGCATATGTTTCAAACGAATTTRCAYTTGATCAAATAGCCCAACACATTATAAACGGGTTCATTGGTCAATTAAAAAAACTGGTGGGAGAACACTTTCTCTCAAGAAGAGAAAAATCAAATTATCCATCATGAAAGAATGGATGAACACCAAACTCCTATTAAAAATGGATTTGCAGTCATGGTTCAAACAATAGCTCTCCATTTTCTTGGAGGAGGAAATGATACTCGCCAAAGTTCTTCATTAATCCTCAGTAATTTAAGATGTCCAACACTCAATGATTATCGATGGTACAAAGACACTTTTTTAACCCATGTTCTTTTACGGCAAGATTGCGAAATTGGATCCTTTTGCGAAGCCTTTGGTTTTGAAAAGATTCAAGCTCCCTCAGCAGCAAAAAGACAAATAAAACYAAAACATATAAAAAGAATTCATAAGAGAAGATCCAACSCTTTTCTCGAAAAAGTTCTATCAAAAGGGAAAGATGAAATTTTCAAAAAAGGATTTAAAAAAAATATTTTACTACAAATGTGGCAAGCCTGGCCACAAAGCAAATAGTTGTAATTTCAAAAGAAAAATAAATGAAATTTTCCATGATGATCCAGAACTTAAAGAAAATAACAAGGAATAAAACAGATATTTAAAAACTTACAGATTTTAAAGCAAAGGTTGTAGAGCAACTGCGAATGCAAAAGAGATATTGAACATGCAAAAGAGATATTGAACAATAATTTGGACAATCGAATTTTTATTTGATAATTTCAATTTGAGGAAGTTACAATCGGAAGGTGCGCTAGTTAAGAGTAACTCAATGATTACTCAAAACTACGATGATCTTCATTCAATTACAAGCCTTATATAGGGCAGAAGTAATGGAATCAAGTACAGTACAATGGATGATGATTAGAACTTGGAGCTAATTGGAGCAATATGATTAACTTTTAACTAATTGGAGATATAATTGTGGCATATTCGGAAAGTGGATATAGATCATCTAAAAAAGACGGACAGCTGAATACATTTATTTTGATTTCGCTTAAAAGAGTATGCGACAAAATACGTCTCTGGAAGTAATGGGGTATCGTGTGTGTGTTTCTTTGCTTTTTCTATATAATATTTTTTATTTACACAAGTAAGAAATGTACAGATGCGTGATAGTTTTTTAGGACAATCGTTTTTTTTTATTTTTTTAATTTTATTTTTTGTAAGATTTCTATTTAATTTTTTTTTAATGAAATTAAATTGGTTTTTCTCTTTTGGTTTTAGAATTACATTTTATAAAATAGATGAAGTAACTTTTTTATTTTTTTTATTTTTTATTTTTTTTTATTTACTTCTTATTTACGGAATACTATAATATTTTTTAAAAAATTTTTATTTTATTTCATAATTTTATTGAATTGATATTATATGGAGTATATTTTTTATAAAGGTAAGAATTATTTTTTCCTTAGATAAGATCGATAATTTTTTGGTTTTTTTTAGAATAAAAGTTTTCTAGGATGAAGTCATTTTTTGTTATTTTGAATTATTTTATTTTTGTTAGATAAGATTTTTTTTGCTTAATTTTTAATTCTATTTTTTCAGTTTTTTAGTTTCTCGCGGTTTTAGTTGTTTTAGATTTTCAATCATCGAAATTTTATTGTTTTAAATTCTTTGATAAGATATATTTTTTTGTTGTTATTTGTTATAGATATATCGGTGGTTTTGATATACTCAATTCTTACCCATATCTTTTCCTTATGGTTTGTAAATATTTTATCATTTTATCTTTTTGTTAATATTTAGAATTTATTGAGGAAAAAAATGTACGCACACAAATTCAATCGACCAGTTGGGGTGTTGCTTATAAATAACATAGATTTCAATCTAATACAACAATTATAAAAAAAAATTATATCTCATCTAATAAACAACCACATATCCCATCTTACTCTATTCTTCTAAATTAAAACGCTAGCTATATCATCTCACTTTATTTTAGAAATTAATTTGGTATAAACTATTAAATAACACTATATCATATTTTGTCTATATTTCTTATTGTTAAATTATCTAAAATTCTATGAAACAAAACACGGTTGACATCATCATGGTTAAGTGGCATTCTCATAAAAAGGTTTTTTGCAAAAATTGATGAAATCAACCTCTCCGTAATGACAACTCAATCTATCTTAATTTAATCTAGAAAATAAAATTTTCATTAAAATTAAATTAAAAAATTTTAAAAAAAACTATATCCATATTTTCATTTTAAAAAATTGTATTTATTTAAATTAAACTAGTGATAACAATTAAAATAATTATATCTCATCTTATAAAAAAAGAATTATCATGTGTTTTAACATTATTATTATTTACTATTCATTATTATTATTATTATTATATTCATTTTATTATTATTAATTATTATATAAATTATTATTATTATTATTAATTTTATTATTATTATTATTATTTTATTATATTATTATTATTTATTAATTAATATTATTATTATTATTATTTTATTATTATTATTTATTTTGTGTTTGACATTTAGCGACCGAATTTCGTCGGTGAAAAGCATAATATCTAAATGAAATTTTTTATCGACCGACAGAGCGGTCGACTAAAAAATAATATTCGATAGAATTATTTTTGTATCGCGCATGTTGTCGGTCGGTCTGTGATGGTGACCCTTTTTCGTGTTTTTTTCCATTTTTTGGTCGTGATCGATCGATAACTTTAGTTAAAAATTTACCGAGCGATTACCGGTCGGTAAAAATTTTACGACTAATTTCGCCGCAATTTTGCGACGATTTAACGGTTGATAAACGATTTACCGACGTAAACGGTTGGTAATCCAGTCGCGCGAGCGTCAATTTCTAGTTGTGTATTACTGTTACTTTTTCTTCTATTTTTGGTAAGTTTTTTTAATGCTGATATTACTAAAATACCCTTATTTTTCTCTTAACGCTTGCAAATAAACATCATTTATACTTATTTGGTACCACTTAGTACAATTTTTTTTGGGATAACTGGTAACAGATGCATTTGTCTTTTATGATTTTTCTTAAAACAAAAAGGTAACTCAATTAACCTCACTCCATCACATGCTCTCCAACTAATAATGATTACCTTATTTATGAATTTAACACTCACTAATTACGGTGTTGTGACATTGCGATACAGAGGGAATATAACGTATAATGAAGATTAATAAAATTTCCTTAATGTACACCATTTGGAGTTGTTCAACTAGGGTTATAAACTAGGTTTCTTAGGCCGGAAAATGTTAAATTTCTTTAGAAATTTGGCTATTTTCGACCTTTTTGATTATTAACTTTTAATGTCCTTTTGTATTCGTATATAAAACTTTGTTCCCCTTTGGTGGGATATAGAGGTCGTAGTTATGTACCCTTTTGTGGGTGTTGTTTTTCGTTGTTATTGAGTTGGTCAATTTGAGTCGTATTTCTAATTTAGTTTCTGGTGAAGAATTTTAGACGAAAGAAGGTTAATTTTTCAAGCGCAAAACAGAAAATCAAATAAATGTTTAAACAAGATCAATAGACCCTTTGTATTAGAGAGTTGTTATATACAACAATGTAAAAGTAGGAACAAAGAATGTCGTAGTGCAACTAATCATAGCGCAAAAAATAAATAAAATTTGTTTATTCGATTCAATTTGTAATCTTTTGTTTAACTTTAATTTTTTTTCGTAGATGTGTATCATTTATTGATTTTCTACCAATAATTAATTTATACTGCCTTCGTCACGCAATTAATGTAAACGGTTGACTTTTTAACAGTATTTTGAGGAAAATATTTTACCTAATAAATGATCAAATTAATCAAAAAATCTTTATTTTTCATTAGTTATAATTAATTTTGATTAATTTTATCGTTTATTCTAAGTTAAATCTCTTTCTCAAAATACGTGAAAAAATAAACACTTTGTCTATAAATTACATACGGAAGGTAGTACTTAAGAAAAAAAAGAAATCTCCTCTAATGTACACCATTTGAGTTGTTCAACTATGCTAGTTGACTAACATCCGCATAACGCAAATGAACTAATTGCCCAAAAGAAAAGGTAACGTATTCGCGGAATTTACCAATTAGAGAGATTCATTTGATCCTGGTTTTCCAATATATTGCTCTTRCGCACAAAAAATATTACAAGAAAAACACGAGCAATTGAAAAGCTCGACCTCACAGAACACTTATGTATGAGCTAAATTGTTATGTAGCTTGCACCATATTATAAACATGCCAGCAAACACTTGAATATTCTATGGTTTTTACTTCAAGAAGGGAGGAGATGCTCAACTATTAAAAGCCTCCATGCCGTTTCAATTTTCAGTAACCTATTTGTACCCAGTCATCCCCACATTGGAGCTCGAGCGATTTGCCTTGTGAGATTCTATCACCGAATTTGTAGCTTTGGCAAAGTACATGTAGTAATAGATATTTAGGATCATGTTGAACACCACAAATACAGCTCCAGCAATAAAAACCCCTTTGCGCAGAGATTCACAAGAGAAGTTCTGTGCATAGAGCACATGACGGTACTTCGTATGGTAAGCATTCTTAGTTGCACCAGCAATTAAACATGACTCTGCAACCAGGAATGTTAACCTGCAAAAAACACAAAAAATAGTCATTGGAACAACAATATGTAACCGTTCATTCAAGAATCAGCACAAGTCTGTGATATAAAACAAGTAGACAATGACTAATGGCGTAACACATTATTATGAACATTGCAAGCCAAATCACTAACAGAAGGAGGAAGTGCGTGAAGCATAGTGGTAATGCTTCCCACCTTCCCTGGGCATGACCCGAGGTCGAGCTTCACCCCCGGCATAATGCCGGGGTATTATCCCCCGCCCCCCACTGCACAGTTCTTGAGATAGGATCTGTGCAGGGATTCACCCATGTACCTTACCGTGTAAAAAAAAAAAAACAAAAATCACTTACAAAATTGGATGGATCCATGGCCTTTCTACCAACTTGGAAAAAAAGCCATAAGATGGACGATATTTTAATTCCACTACATGAACAAATGCTTCTAGTTTGCCAACGTACAGGACCACTAACAAGATTTGATTGTTAACCTCATAAAGTAGAACTATATTACTTTCAGGTGGTAATACAGTGTAAATGACAAATCCCCTTCCTCAAATAAAGTTCAATGTTTCAAAGTGGAATATTTTGTCACTAATAAGCAACAGGCAGTTTAAGAGATACATAAACCATAGCTAAGGGCTAAAAAGGTTTCAATTGCAACAAGTTCCATACTGATGGAGCAAGCAAGCTGGTAGAATGAGATTATCAGACTATGAAATGACTCAAAATGTCAAAGACTAGAAAAACCAAACAGCTACAGGAACTAGCAAGAAATCAGCCAGGAAATTCCATTTGATGAGAGTAGATATGGGTTCTTGATATGCAGGGAAGAAGATACCTACTTAGTTCCAAAAACTAGCAGGAGTTGTCGGTCTCCATATGCAGGACATATATGAAATATCATTTCAGAAGTTCATGTTGCGCACAGCAAGTTGGATATAAGAATATGATACTTGTAGATAACATCAAAACAGTAAGGAGATTCTCACCATGATGAGATAAAATAAATTATGGTCCAAGCTCGATTGCTTCCAGGTGCCAAGGGTCTCCCGAAGCACATGCACCTTGTCATACTCATAAGCAATGACTCACTTGAGAGAAGAAATAGGAAACCACCAACTCCATATCCAGTGGCGACATCTGAACTATAAACACAGTATGTTGAATTGGTGAACTCATCCTTGATTATGTTGCCCTGCCACATAGAATATTTATTACTGATATAATCATTCCACAAATTTCAGGCTCTCAGAACATAGTTCAAGTGACAAGATGYCTCTATTTATGCTCGTTGCACAAAATCATTATCATCAATTCATTTTATTTAAGAAAATTATAAGCTTGAGATTGTTTTGAATTTCTAATGGGTAGACCGATAATGAATTCAACATGATGCAAAAACCTATGGTAGGATCCTGGCCTCCTGAGAAACATGCTAGCAAAATGCGTTTGTTCTTCAAACWATAAACGACATGCTCACCTCACTTTAAAACTTTAACTAAAGATGGCTATATATCAATCAATCAAAGCCTCAGTTTTATAAGTGGGATCGGCTCCACAAACCAAAAGTGAACATTCTGTGTGGACTTCCACAAAAATTTTCCTCCTCTATCCCTAATGATCAATAACCTCTTTCTCCTACAACTCTAGTAGCTTCATATCTTTTCTAATTCCTTCCAAGTTCCAACCAAGTTGTTGATCAACCTGATCCCACTCTGCCACTCTTCGTCCTCGTGCTCCCTAAGGTCTCCATCTAACATGTCCAAACAAATTGACAAACGCAAACAATTTTCCTTTAGTTTGCTTGCAACATTTGCAACCACGACACAACTTTCTTCGAGGAACCCAGCTTCGTTTGTGTATTATCCTTTAAGTTGTGTTCCCACACATCCATCTCTCAACACCCCACTCCCGTGACCCTACCTTTTTGAATGTGCTCCTCATAGAAGCCCTTACATTTAGTTACCAAAGAGACGTTGGACTTATGGTGTTCCTATTAGAATCTTCCCTTCAACTTTAGAAAGGGATGTTCGAACACAACAATACTTAGTGTGAGTCACACTTTGATCAAATCATTCATTCTTTTAAATGGATTGACTCGATATATTTTATAAAACATCACTCATGGGCCAAACCTTTCACTATGGAAAAAACCATCATTCCCACCGTACTACCAACATCGTTTCCCCATGTGTCCCAAACTAACATTCCAAACTCTACAGTCTTACTCCCTGTTTGCCTATTAACCCCTAGATCCACTTGCCTCATTGCTCCAATTTGACACAACCCCAATTTTGGGTTTTCATAAACCAACACAAGCTTTGCCTTATGCATACTCTGACCGTATACCAATGATTTGTTGCAGAAGTTTATGGAAAGTTACCAGATATCTTAAGTACCAATGTCAAATCTTGTCAGTGAAAGAAACAAGGATTAGTAACCATGAATTCTTCCGATGTACTGATAGTTGAATTTAAAGGTAGCACAATGTTTCTGCAATATGCAAGATATGAACTGTTTGCAGAAATAATGAAGGACTCCCTCAATCCTTTCTAGTGGCGTTGTGGCAGCGAAATTGGGACACATACAAGAAAGCGGGGTTACTTGACATTTTGGACTCCATTGAAATCAAAAACAGTGATTTTTTCTACCATAAGTTTGTGTTATTGGAAATGTTTCTTTCAACAATATTGACTACTTGATTTCCCAAATAAATCAATATTATTGATTTTTGATCCCATTGATAAAGTTTGGATTCACATGTATGAAACAGTAGCATTAACCTTTTTTTTTTTTGGAACCAATAGGGCATCTCTGTCATAATAGAAAACACAGCTTTTGAATAGGGGCCATGCCATCTGGCAATTCAAAGCCTCAATCCCTAAAGTAGGGGCTCACTACATGACCCCAAAGTGTCTATTTACTCTTAACCAATTTTTTTTAATGAGAAAACAAAATTTACAGGGTTAGAGAAAGACCAGTTTTATAATGTCCAATGTCCAATCTCTGAGCTAAACCATTGAAAATGCCTTCTTTCGATTTTATTAATATTGCTAACACATGTTTTCGGAAATTGGGGAATGACCATTGATTTTCTCACAAATTGTATGTACCACCTTTATTCACCAATACAATTGCATTAAATTTAAACACTCACTATGAGTCATTAGACACTTGGACTTCATTGGAAAAAGGAGATAAGTGGAGGCACTAAGTCCAAGAAGATACCTTCAGCAGAACTTTGACCATTTGGTTAGCAATAACATAGAAAAAGATGTATCATACCTGGAAAATCTGATGTAAATAGGCGCAATTTAAATTCTTGCATTTAGCTGTACTGGGTAGGTTTATGCATACACTTCATGTTTTTAACTATGAAGCCAATTTCCGTTTCACAGCTTGATGATGGGATGTAACATTCCATTTTCGGCACTTAATAAGAAGGAAGAATAAGGAGGAGAAAGTATAAACCATCCAAAAAAATGTGGATAACAAACCCAATCAATAATATTTATATTGTTCTTGGATATATGTTAATACTCCTCCGTTTTTTTTAGATGGTTCCATCATTTTGAACGGTTGGTCTTAAGAGTGATTGAGTGAATAAAATAGTTGAGTAAGTTGGGTAAAAAGTTGAATAAGATTAGGTAAAAAAAGTAAATGTGTGACATGAAATTTTGGGAAATAGTAAATTCTTGGGTTTGAAAAGATTGCGTAAATAATGAAAGTTGAACTTTAGAACAGGGGTTAAGTCTTAATGTTAGAGTAAATAAAGTAAGGTAAATGTGAAAAAGTTATTTTTAGATTGGTTTTGAACAACTTATTAAAACATCCCCAAAAGTAGAAACTGTGGAACAACTAAAAACGGAGGGAGTAGGTAAAAAGGATATGTGGGTCCCACGTGGTCCCCACTAAAAAAACAAAATCAGAACAATCAACAATTCTGTCTATGTAAAATTAAACCCGGTCTATTTAAATATAAAGTAGGWCTATGTATTTTGATAAATGTCTATGCAAATAAAAATATAGTCCACGAAAGAAGTTGATGGAAATTACTAGATTACCYCTATGATTGGATTTTTTTCCCACCCATTTTGATCGGTTTATCATTACTCAGAATAAGGGAGGGGGGTGTGGGGGATTTATCTACCCAATGTACAATTACCCACTAGAGACAAATATTAAAATTGTTTGAAATCAACTAAATTTAGAACATAATTTCCTTAATATTAAGGTCTAGTAGGTTTTTTACCCACTGGGTAGATATAGTATCCTCCCTTATATAGGTGTTCAATTAAACAAGACCTTGAATCCACTCAACCGATTTTAGTGCTAATAAAGTAGCATATTTTGCTGAACAAAACAAATTTACCTTGACTAKTTCAAAATGCTTAGTAGAATGTCATTACGTCAAATAACACAATTTTCTAAGACAAATTTCTAATAGAAATATAAAAACAGTCYAACAATTAAGTATAAAATGGACAACAGTTAAAAGAATGTTGATAAACAGAAATTGATGTGTGAAACTGTGAAATGAGGAGATCCTGGGTACAGTAAGGAGCAATACTAAACAAATCAATGAAACCCTCGAACACAGCAAAAATATGAAAATCAATTGAGCTATAATTATTTAAGTAGAAGCAACACTGAATTATAAGGGAAACGAAGAAGCAAGACAATGAAGTATAATTAAGCAGAAACAATGGAAAAGGTTGAAAAAAAAATCAGATTTGAAAAAGAAGTGAAATGCTTGAATAAAAAACAAAGACGAGAAGAAGAAATGGAGTGAGAGAMTTACGCGACTGCGACGGCGTTCGGCGGCAATGGAGAAAGCGAAGGCGGCTAAGCTGAGGAGGACGACCAGCAGAAAAACGAGAGTCGAACCCTTTCCTTCTTTCATGGTTATGGTTTTGTTGGGAGATTGGAGGAGAGTGAGTGGGAGAGTTGAAGTAAAAGTGGTGGAAAATTGGGAATCGGAGAGTCCAAAGCTGCTTTATGTGAGGCAGAGGAAGTGCTTTTGCTGTGACTGAACAATGTGTCAAGTGTGGCTGTGTGGGGTACATTTATGCGCTGAGCGTTCAGACATTCCTTCTTTTTACGGAGTATGATTTTCCTTTACCTTAATCAAAGGACATTCGTATACCTATCAATCGAGTTAACAATCCATTACTAATAGGACATTATACTAATATTATTTTAAARAAYTGAGATTGTATTACTTTAGTTCTTTCCTAATTATTTTAGTTATGTTATACTACTATTAATGGTGGTGGTGTTATCTCGCGAATGTAAGAAAAAGGAAGGAAATCGTAATGAATGTCCCTACACCTCAACACATACTTATCTCGCTTCTGGTGCGCCACTGCTGCAACCACCAGACCAGGTACGAAGTCCATTAACCCAGATTGTGTCAAAGGAGAAGACCCCGTCAAGTCAACACATACATCCATGTCGTTATCCCAAGAGTAAAGTAACACATRTGCTGGTCGATAACCTTGTCGTTCCAATCGGTTAAACCAACATTAACCTCCTTACGAACAAAAATCCCGGACRGAAACGACTTTRCGTCGTATAGGCATTTGGCTTTGTTGTGATTGTTTCAAGACGCATACTTTGGGAACTAAGTGTAAGCATGATGATGATGATGATGGTTAAAGAAGCGCTTGATAAGGTGATTCACAATTCGCATGACTTATCTTCTTGGGTTCGCTAGCTTCTGATGCCTCTCTGTGTCCATAAAACCTTCTCTCCAAGGAGTAGTCATGAATGCTCTTCGGTTATTAGGCGTCATTCTTAGGAAGAGAGCATTACCTCTGCCATTTGTACTTGGAGTGTGCCTGGTGGTGTTGAGCTTATCACGTTTTGGTGTTTTTTTATAACTAAAAATAATAAAAATCATAATAAATAAGGAAATTTGTCAACACTACCCACTTTTGTCCAACTTTGAAGAACAACTACCCACTTTTTTTTTTTTTAAAACAACTACACCACTTTTATTGTTAACTTTGTGAACACGACCCCTAGGCTGATTTCAAGGTTAAAAACCACCCAACCGACGTGGGCCCCACTCCTTGTTTGTTTTCCGGCAAACCCCTCCCTGGAATGGAAATGACCCATAATACCCTCATTTTATTAATTTTTTTTCTTTTATTCTTTTTTCTTTCTTCTTTCTTCTTCATTCTATCTCTTGTTCTTTGTTCTTACAATCTGATTTCACTTTCATTCTTTCACCACTCCCTTTCTTCTTATCATTCTTCTCATCTCTCATCTCATCCTCACTCAATCATCATGCAAATTCACTGTTCAAACATTTAATCGCTCAACTTATCTTCCTCTTTTTTCTGACAAAAACATATCTTTCGAATTTAATGCTTTTTTCTGGGTTTTTCGATATTTTGGGGTTTAAGTGGGTATTTGTTCAAATTACTGGGTATTTTTTGTTCGAGATTTCGGGAATTTGTTGGGTTAATACTTGCTGGATTAATTTGTTACAAAAGTTCAGCTGTGTCTTTGGAGAGAACTTTGTTGGATTTTCTGGAGTTTTTTGGGGTAATTGAGGGGCGTTCTGGGAGCATTTTTGCGAGATTTGGCTCGAATTTGCACGATAAACGTGTGAATTTTTGGTTTGCATTTCTGCTTGTTTCTGCTTGTGCGTGTTGCTGCTAGTTGTTAGAGGGTTGTTTTGCTTGCGTATTGCTTGAGTTGAGTGCGTCCTGCACGTTGACATGCTCTGCTTGAGTTGAGATGGGTCTTGCGTGCTGCTGTTGTTGTTCAAATTTCTGCTTGTTTCTGCTTGTTCTGCTGTTGTTGTTCAATTTTTTGCCTTGCTCTGCTGGTTTCTGCTTTGTTGCTTGAGTTGAGAGAGGGTCGTTGTGGTAGAGCAGAGGGGTAGGGATCGGTTGTGACTGGAGCAGGATTTGGGCGGCTGTGATCTCGGACGGCACTTCAGGTGTGGACGCGGAGAACGTGAACAGGGTTGGAACGTATCACAGTTATGGTGGTCTGTGCAAGGGTTTGGAATGAGTGTTGTATGTTAGTAAGAATTTGAGAACAAAGCGAAATGTCCAGATTTTTGATAATACAAAAAAGTAATGTAAGGGTATTAGGTAATTTTCTTAATCAGGAGGGTTTTGGCTGGAAACAGTCATTGTGCGGCCACCACTCGTGTTTGGTGGCGTTTTATACCCACCTGAAAATGTATGGGTCGTGGTACACAAAGTTTTAATTAAAAGTGATAGGAGTGTTTTAAAAAAAAAAAAGTGGGTAGTTGTTTAAAGTTATGACAAAACTGCGGTTAGGTTGTTGCCGAATTTTCCTTAATAATAAATATAAATATTATATTAATAATAATAATAATAATAAATTAATAATACTAATACTAAATTATAATAATATAATAATACTATAATATAATAATAATATAATTAATATAATAATAATAATAATAATAATATAATAATATAATATATATAATAATTAATATAATAATATATAATATATAATAATAATAATATAATATAATAATAATAATTATATTACTAATATTAATAATAATAATATAATGAATATAATAATAAATTAATTAATAATATAATATATAATTTACATAATAATAATAATAATAATAATAATATAATAATAATATAATAATAATAATAATCATAATAATAATAAATAATATATAATTTTTAAATATAATAATAATTAATAATATAATAATAATTAATAATAATAATAATAATAATATAAATAATATATATAATTAATAATAATAATAATAATTCAATAATAATTATATTAAATAATGTGGAGAGGAGCGTGTGAGAGGCGATCAGGCCCCCTTCCACCGACTGCCTTCAAGCTGTTTTCACGGCGGGTTTTCCGGCTTGTTTGTGTTGACAGTGTTTCAGGCAGGTCTCGGGTCGCGTTTGGGCTGGTTTGCTTGGTGCGTTTTGGCAGCGGTTTACGGTTTGTGTTATTTGGCTGCGTTTGGGTTGTGCGTTCCTGGTTCCATGCTCGACATCTCTGATTTGCTGTCTGGTTGTTTTGCTCTGTGGTTCTGGTTCCCCGGTGGCATCTTTCGGGTTGGCCACGGCAGGTCTTGGTTGTTCTTGGCGGTGTACGGCAGCGGTTGGGTTTGGTTGTGCGCGATTTGCGGACTTCCGTCGTCTTTACCTCACGTGGTGTTCCAGTTGGGTTTTCGACGGTTGGTCTCGAGGTGGTTTCTGGCCGGTTTCGAATGCTTTTGAGGGTACGGTTCCTGGGCCTTTGACTGGTTTGGTTCTTCTTCCGTTTAGGGTTCACTCTTTGTATTTTGTCGTGACTTTTGTTGCTAGACTTTGTCGTGTTGGGTTCCCTATTGCTATGTCTCCGAGCAATTCTTTTGGACTTTTGGACTGTTAGGTTGTTTAGGGACAGGTGCAGGGGGTTTCTCGGTGCTATTGTGGTGGCTTTCTTGGCATTTTTGGCCAATGCTGGTCTATGTGTGCTTCGCTTCTTTGGACGCAGTTGTGGGGCTAGTTATTGGTTGTTTTCCGTTGTTTTGAGCTTCTGGTGCTGCTGATTCTGGGCGCTTGTTGTTAGGGCTGTCCGGGTCGTTTAAGGTGACATTTTTGAGTGCTTAATGCTTCGACATGCCCGCTACTATTGAAAGGTTTCCGATTGCCCTTGGGTCTTAGTGGGTGTAGGGATGAGTGGTGGGACCGGTTTGACGAAGAGTTCATTGCCCTTTGTGCAATGGCGCAGACTGGACCGAAACTCTCTCTACCAACTTGATGCTCATTTAATGCGGGCTGAAGTGACTTTTGTCGTATGGGGATTTGGCTCTTGTGGATCTTGTTGCAGACACAACAACTCTGTTTCTCGTGTCGGCATAGGCACTCGTTCCACATCTTGTTTATTATAGATCTTTACCTGACCTTTGCGGTATGGTATTTGTTCGTTATTGTTCTAATATGGTATTTCAAAAGCCGGTACCCCCTCTTCTGAGGCGTCTTAAGGCTAGTGCACCTCGTGTACATCAATTTGTTTTGATGTTGCTCTTCTTGACCGTTTATTTTCTAAGTGTTATGTTCTGTGTGAATTATTCCCTCCTAACTATCGGACTGGGTTTTTTTCGTGAATTCCTGAAAACGGCGCTTTGATAGGGTCGCTTTTGATGTTGCTCTTCTTGGAGTTTAATTTTTCTAAGCGGTTAGTTCTGTGAATTCTCCTCCGTAACTATCGGCTGGGTTTTTCTGAATCCTGAAAGGGCGCGCTTGATAGGGTATTGCAAGCCCATGAACGTCTCTTGTTAGCGTTCAGTTGCTCGTGTTGCCCCTTTGTGTCTTAAACGTTTACTACCGCTTTGTAATCTAGAGTGTACCTCATCTATTTAGGCGACAAAGACCAAGGTAACGAGGCTATCACCTCTTGCTATTCGTTCTTGGGGTGAGCTTGGTGGCTCAGGACATCGCGCTCTCGTGCTACTCGCTCAACATCTTTTGCAGGAATGGGTTTGCTATAGCTGAAGGGTAGGGGCCGTTGTATTGGCCCCCTCCAACTTCTATGTATTTGTTCTTTGTTTGTTGCTTCGTAATGCTTACCACATTTTTGGTGTGTATAATAATCATAATAATAGATTAATAATATTAATAATTAATAATATATAATAATATAATATAATAATAATAAATAATAATAATAAATATAATTATAATAATACTAATAATAATATAATTAATAATAAAATAATATTTAAAAATTGAATCTAGACGAGAGAGAGAGGAGTGATTGTTTTGCACGGTTTGATCGACAACCATCTTTTCCGGTTAAGGCGAGGCAAGTTTCTATCGTCCCTGATTAATGGCATTGGGTGCGGTTCCAGTGCGCGCCTCTCTTACGGGTGGTTATTCTCGTCGCCCGCCCGTCTACTTGGCTTCCTGGCTAAGCGTAGGGTGGGGGAGGCACAGTGTTGCTAGTTCGCTTTGACGCATGCAATTTTAGGCATATCAGGTCGCGATGTAGGATACTCTACATTTGTCGCTCATATGACCAAGATGGGCCGAATGTCATTAAGACACCCGCTTTGCAACAACACAAGCTGATTAAGAGAGAACTAGGGCCCTAAAGACCCTAAAAAGCAGTTTTCACTACACTGGGACGTTTTGTGCACACAGACCCTTAAAAGTAAGTTTTAACTTTCAAATTAAATTTAATCTTACTTTAAATATTTTTCCGAATTTTTCAGGAATTGTTCTCAGCATTTTTGGCAATTCAGACATGTTTTCAAGCAATTTAAATTAATTTACAATCAATTAATTAAAATTATGAAGGTACAATTCCAAAATTCATGGAAATTTTAACAAACACACTATTTTTTACAAAGGCATTTAAATGAATATTCCTACTACAAAATGGGCCAACAATCACCATTTTTACGAAACCGGTGAGTAGTACCGGTATTCATTTTAAAGGGTCTCTTTTTACTCGATGTAAGAAAAATATTTCATAAAAACCGGTCTCTTAGAACAATGTAAGAGACCCATGCCTCTGAAAACCGGTCTCTTATATAAATTTATTAATTTTGTTTATATACTATTGTGCCCTCACCTGGCAGCATATATCTCATTCTGCTCTTCTTCTTTTCATTCGATTCAACCGCTCATAGACTCACATTATTCTCTCCTCTTATTTTCATTTTAGTTCACCGCTCATCGTTATATCCTCCGCCTTTCCATCACTCCTCACTTCTTTTTCTCTCGTCCTTGGCCTCTACTTCTCGGCCCATCACTTGCTTTCTTACTCGGCCATCGCTGCTCTCCGTCCTCGGCCTTTGTTGCTCTCCTCGACGCACCTGCCGTTTTTCATGAGGTAATTTCAATTATTGTATTCTTGTCTCTTCAGTTAATTATCTAAGATCATTGATTCAGTTTTTTTCTGATTTGCTTATATTCATTTGGGGTTTTCTGGTTTTTTTCTTGGTTTTTAGATCTGATTTGCCTCTTTCCAATTTTTTAGTTTTTTGATATGATTTTTGGTTTTTTTCATTTCGCTCTATTTTGTGGTTTTTTCTATTGCCTTAGTTTTTCGATTTTTTGATATGTTTTTTGCAGTCATTCTTTTTTTAGTGTTTTTGTTATTTTATTTTGTTTTCTACTTTTCTTTTTGGGTTTTCAAATTGTTCTTTATAGATTCTAGGTTTTCCGTTTTTTATTTTGTATTTCGATTTTTGAGTGTTCGGATTTTTATTTTCTTATTTTATCGTTTGTTTGATTCTCAAGCTCTTTGGGATTTCCCATTTGTTTTTTCAATTTTTTGTTAAAGGTGGATTTTTTTCTATCATTGGTTTTTAGGATTCCGGTTGGTATCCTTGCTTTTTTAAAAACATAATCTAATGCTTGTGTGTATTTAGGCTTTTCCTTTTATTCATGTTTTTGTTTCCCCATTTTGTTTTTCTGGTGTTTTTGATTTCTTTTTTTTTCTTTCTTTTCGATTATTGGGTGATCTTAATCTGATTCGATTTCAGTTCAAATGTGTTAATCTTATTTTGGGTTTTCGAGTATTTTTTTAATGAGTTTTCCAATTTTTTTTTATTATGCGGCTTTATTAGTGAGATTTTTATGTTTATGCACTTTTAGTTAGAATTTTTAGGTTCAATTATATTGTGAATTCGGTTTTTAGTATGTTTTTCTAGTGTTTTATTGCAAATATATATTGTAGAGGTGAAGGATAATTCTAGCCTTGATTTTTTGTGGGGCTGTTGTGAATTGTAACATTGTTGGTTAATGGAGGGGAAGACTCTTTGAATAAATTACTATCTTTTGTACTGATTTTAAATTGTGGCTCTTGATCTGTATTGATGTAAAATTAAAATTCTTAGATAAATTTATTTCCTTCATAATCTTTTTTTTTTTGCTAAGGATATAATACCGTTTTCTTTTTTTTGTTATTTTCCAACCTTTTCCGGGTTTTTTTTTTGATTCTTTTCTACTTTTTTAAATTTTTCTATTTACAAACCTCTGAACATTAATTGAATTATAATATATTGATTTAATATCTGATATTAGGACTTACTTGATTTTGCGTCGCCCATAGGATCTTAGAGATGTCCTAGAAATATCTCTCTTCTT